>JAQGCS010000515.1:0-21657 GCA_034702105.1 Fuscozetes fuscipes
CAAACATTTCATTAGCAATAAAATGCATATCTGTTTAACACTGCGCGCACTTCTCATTCTTCAACTCTACATCGTATAGTTAGCTCAATAAATAAATGAATTAATAATCGCTATAAGTTGTATAATAAGTTTGATTTTTGAAACAATTGAGAGCACAGCTCATCATTAAATTGACGATTAATCCAAACGAAAACTTTTTGCCAATATTTTCAATTATTTTGATTTATTATTTACTAATACTCTTAAACAGGTATTCAGTGATTGATTGTCAATAATTAACATCTAATCCAATAATTTATTCGAGGAATTGATGACAACAATAAACAAATTATCGTTTCGTTTATTATTGAATTCAAAAGTAACCAAATTTATTCAATTATTGTTCCATAAAATAATAGATCTTTAAATTAATGTACTAAAAGAGACAGAGAAATAAAGCAATCAAGTTATCATGCAAAATTCAAAGTGGATATAAAATTCCTATAAATAGCAAAAGTCTGTTAAACTCTTTTCGTAGAACTCAAAATTGTGATCATTTTATTAAATTGAAAATACAGTATGATCTCGATTTAAGAGACTCCTTGGTGCGGCCAAAATTACTCCCTTAAATCGAATTTCCCTTAACTCGAATTTCCCTTAACTCGAATTTCCCTTAACTCGAATTTCCCTTAACTCGAATTTCCCTTAAATCGAATTTCCCTTAACTCGAATTTCCCTTAAATCGAATTTCCCTTAACTCAAATTTCCCTTAACTCAAATTTCCCTTAACTCGAATTTTCCTTAAATTGAATTTCCCTTAAATCGAATTTCCCTTAACTCGAATTTCCCTTAACTCGAATTTCCCTTAAATTGAATTTCCCTTAACTCGAATTTCCCTTAAATCGAATTTCCCTTAACTCGAATTTCCTTTAAATTGAATTTCCCTTAACTCGAATTTCCCTTATATCGAATAACTTTAACATTACATTGGTGCTCCACAATTCTGTCTCTTATATCGAAATTCTCTTAAATCGCAGTCTCTTAAACCGAGATCAGATCATATATGCAAATATTCATTAAATTGACTTTCATTTGCTTCTAAACAAAGTTTAACTGATTATTATTAAAATTCAACCCAAAATATTTTAACCTGATTAGAAAATTTCACTTTTAATTGGTTACTTTTTGTTTTAACAAATGAGACTTATATGGAGAAGTTCTTCTCGTATAATCTTAAAAATTGAGGGAAAGGTTCATCAAAATCATATTCAAATCTAGTAATGGATTGAGAGTTTATAAAAAACCATGTTTTCATGTATGACCATGGGTAGCTTTAATCGCATAATACAAAAAATCAAATATACTTTTGAGTGATACAAACAAATATTGCAAATAAGCTGCAAATAAGGCGTTTGTGTTCTGAAATTCATATTTGGGTTTCACTGAAATGTCTGAATGTGTTTGTGTTTGGCTGTAATCGAGGGAAGGCATGAATGTGTGGACTCGTGTCTGCCTTTTAATGTTTTGTTTACAACCGACACATCATTTAAATGCAATTCATTCTAATATTTAATTAATCGCACATTAATTCATTATTTTCAACATTTATATTAGATTTGAGTGAAGCAAACGATTAGTCAAAATGGGAATTCTTGAGAGGATTAGTGAAATCGAAAGAGAAATCTCGAGGACTCAGAAAAACAAAGGTTTGGATCAAATATTTTGTGATTTCAATCAATCAATTGATTTGTATTAATAGCCACTGAATATCATTTGGGAGTATTGAAAGCAAAGTTAGCCAAATATAGGGCACAACTCTTGGAACCCACCACCAAATCCAAGGAAAAGGGAGAGGGATTCGATGTATGCCATCGCCGGTATCGCCGGAAATGATCTATAATTGAATTTAATCATTTGAATGATGTTTAGGTCATGAAAAGTGGTGACGCGAGGGTTGCACTCATTGGCTTCCCTTCTGTCGGAAAAGTGAGTTCTGGTCTCCATTTAGACTAAAATCAAATTAATTAATAAATGGTTTGATTTGTAGTCAACTCTATTGAATACAGTGACCGACACTCACAGCGAATCTGCTTCTTATGAGTTCACAACATTGACGTGTATTCCCGGAGTTATTCACTACAAAGGGGCTAACATTCAACTCCTCGATTTACCCGGAATTATTGAAGGAGCCGCTCAGGGTATTCAATACTACTTTAATTATCGTATGGCTTATGATATCTGCAATAATTGAAGGAAAGGGAAGAGGAAGACAAGTGATAGCTGTGGCCCGAACTTCAGATCTGGTGATCATTATGTTGGACGCCACCAAAAGTGAAGTCCAGAGAGATTTACTCGAAAAAGAGTTAGAATCCGTTGGCATTCGTTTGAACAAAAGACGTCCTAATCTTTACTTCAAAGTCAGTTAACTATTGAATGTTTGAAATGCATAACATTTGTGTTCGTAGGAAAAGAAGACGGGAGGCATCTCTTTCAATGCCACCTGTCTTCTCACCAAATGTGACGAAAAATTGGTTCAAATGGTTTTACACGAATACAGTCTGTATTTGTTAACAACATTTAAAATATATTTAATTTGTATTTCAATTGTTTAGAAATATTTAACGCAGAAATTCTCTTCAGAGAAGACTGTTCTGCAGATGACTTAATTGATGTGGTCCTCAAGAATAGAGTGTATTTGCCCTGTCTTTACATTTACAACAAAATCGATCAAATCTCAATGGAAGAAGTTGATCGACTCGCCCGACAGCCCCACTCTGTAGTCGTCAGTTGTAATATGAAACTAAATTTAGACTATATGTTGGATAAAATTTGGGACCACTTGGCTCTAATTCAAGTCTACACTAAAAAGAGAGGCCGTCAGTCAAAACCAGACCAATCGTTAATTTATTATTTATTTGATACTCTTTACAGAACCGCCTGATTTTGAAGACGGGCTTATTCTGAGACGCGGTTCAAGTGTGGAACACGTGTGCCATACAATACATCGAAGTATTGTCGATGTCTTCAAATATGCTTTGGTTTGGGTCTGTATTTTTCAATAACATATCCAAACTTATTATATGCATTCAATGATGATATCATATGACTGATACGCAAGTCTTAAAGCGGACAACCAGTTGACACATTCATAATGCCTATGCAATGAATTTAGCTAAATTAACTTGCAAGTTAATCTCGAGAATATACTACAAACTACAGTCTAACTTACGAGTTGTGAATCTCTGTGTTGTTTTATTTGTCTGTTGTGTACTTTTACTATGAGCACCCAGAGCACTGTTTTAAAAATCTCCCTGTTGTCAGATTTTCTCTTTATAAAATAGTAAGAAAATGGTCCAGATTTCTCTTTGCTCTAATGTTTTTAATGAGATTTTCAAATTATTAGAATAATACCCATTAAAAATTGAAACCCCAAGTAGATTAAATGATAATTGTTCAAAATAACTAGTAAATAAAGTGAAATTATTACTCAAGCACGTAATTAAGGTTATCCATTTTGAATTGTATAAGAATTTGTGATTTTCCCTGTTATATGATTTAAGGTGAAAATTTTACTGCAAAACAGTTGCATAAACTCGTGGACTAGAGCAGAACTGGGAAGACTGTACTTAATAATTTTTATAACAAAAAATAGTTATTTTTAAATATATTATAATAGAGTTTATGACTTAAAAGTATTGACTTTATGGTCATTTTAAGTGTTGATTGATTTATCAATTATTCTTTTTTAGGGAACGAGTACTAAATATAGCCCACAAAGGGTCGGCTTAAGTCATGTGAGTTATCGACTTTTTTGTGTTTTGATTAATTTATGGTGTGTTGGTTCAGGTCGTCCATCACGAAGATGTCGTCCAAATCATCAAAAAATAACTGCTATTATAAGACATTAAATAAAACAATTGATAACTGTTTTCAATTAAATGCAATTTTTATTTTCTAATCAAAATTCAAATTTATTTACAAATAATTACATAATTGAATGAATGTCAGAATTCGTCATTGGATTTACCCGAATATGTGTAGGGTGACACTTGTAATAGAATCACTCTCACAAATAGAAACACTAGTGGAGTATACTTGGGGAAGTCAGTACTAGGTAATTTAAAATCAATGTACAATGTAAAGGAAATCTCTGCTTATAATCAATATTACACTAAATACTAGAGATTAGTCCGAACTTCATGTGAACTAAAACTAAAAGAGTCATTAGTTTCGCAATCAGTTGGACAGCATTTGTTGTCCAAAAAATAAATTGATTTCAGAAATAGTTTTTTACAAAAATATTGTTATAAAAACATGGATTGACTCAAAGAGTAGATAATGAAATGGTTTCGAAAGACTAGTTAATTATCAATTAGTTGTTGTAATCGATGGAAATCTGATTGAAATTTCACAAAACATGTATTACTCAATATTCAGATCAAAAACAGATAATTCACTTAAAAAGAAGTAAATTTGAAAAATAGTTAATTTATAGATAAAAATCACAGAAAGTCAACAAAAGATTAATATTTTGAGTATTTTCTAACGAATGGACAAAAGAGTAATTTATTCAGACTTGAATACCTGTTATATTAATTATAAGTTCAGGTTTGGTGTCACTCAACGAAGAGAGGGTCGCCGTCGAAGTGGTTGTGCCATCACTATAGTCCTGGTTATTAAAAGGCGTCGGAGGTTTGATCAGCTCAGGAGTTATTGAAGCGGTTTGTGAACTCGATTTACTCGATTCAAATGAATCTGAAGTGAGTTTAGATTTAAGGCAATCATTTGGAAAGTCTGCCATAAATTTGATGGACTCGTCATCTAATTCGAGCTCATAGTCAGCCAAGTCTTGAGATGTGGACGTATTGCCACTCGAAGGGATTCGATGCAAATCCCATAGATTTGGATGAGTTCGAGTTGAAGTCGACTGTGACGACGAAATAGGAATTATACTGAGGTTTGGCATCGATTGAGTGCCATTCAGACCCACTTCTTTCTCACCATTGAGTACATGTCTCTCAGCCATATTATTACTGGTCTTATCGGTGAGTGGACTCGAATGGGTGTCCAAAGTTTGAATGAATATGGTTGACTTGTAATCAGTGGGAGGGTCCACAGGCAAACTGTTGGCAGAGAACGAGAGGTCTGTGTTTGCAAATGTCGACACATTCGAAGTCATTTCTGAACTCGTATTTGAGGTAGAATTCAATGTCGAAGAACTCACTGAAGACTTTTGCTGGAAATGTTGTGAATACACCTTTTGGATGGTTTCCACTTTTGATTTATTCGACTCCAATTCGGAATCACTTAATTCGGTTTTATTCTCAAATTCCAAACCATTTGGAAAAGTAATCGGAATATTAGACAAAGACTTGAAGGGATTGATTGGATGTAACTGATGTTCATTTTTCTTCATTGAAGGCATTGTATTAAAACTTAGTTTAGAATTTTTGTGACATTCTTTCAATTCTTCCAAATCACTGATTATATGGTTGTGTTGTTCCTCACTATAGGGGACATGTATTTCCACAATACACGAGCCCTTCGACTCAGGTTTCAATAGGCTATCACTTCCCTCAACCTTTAATCTGATTCCTTCAGAAGAGAACGCATTACAACGAAGACGTCTTTCAGACTGAGGAGTACTCATTTTGGACGCCGGCGTCACTTCCGACTGAATACTTGATTCTCTGCAGTGCTGACCAATTGACGAATGGTTGATATTATTACAAATTGTGTTTATTCTATTTAAAGATTGTGGCTGCGAACATGTATAAGGAGGGGGTGGACCCCATAAGGCGAAAATATTGGTCGACGCGTTAGCGCTTAGATTATATGAATTCTGTTCGGTAGGAATGTTGTGGACATTCATGTGTTGGAAAATGCCGTCATTAGATCGGGTTCTTCGGTTCATTGAAGTTAAAAGGGTTCGCCTTAAATTAGTATCGCGATATCGTGTCAAATGTGATGGGAGTGCAGTCAATCCGCCCGACCCAATGCGTGGAATGAATACATGAGGCGGAAGAAAGGTCTGATTGTTTAGAGTTTGCCATCCGTTAGGGTTTTCATTATTGGAATTTCGGCGAAAAAAATTGAAAAATCTTCGATTTGTATTCTGATTAGGGATCAGATTATTAGAGGCCGAGACTTGATTTCGCGACCAACTCAACCAGTTAGTCCAGGAATGGGAGCGATTAGTTGTGCCCACATTCGACTGTATGTCGTCTTCAAAACTTCGATTATATGAACGATTGTCCAAATGATCGTAAGAATGCGGGGGAAGAGTCCAGCCGTTGGCAATCACTTCATCACAATATCCATAAGTCATTTGTCTTAAAGAATTATTTCGATTTCGAGCCATCATATGTGGCGTAACGAATGATGGATGAGACCCAAACCCTCGACTCTGGATATGAAACCTTCGCCTAATTTCTAATTGTTGTAAATATTTCTTCTTTTTCTGATGACTCAACAATTGGTAGACTAGCATTAGGGAGAAGATGCAAATCAGAATCGCCACTACCGACAGACCGAACAGTGCTCTCAAACAAGAGAATAGTAGTCCATGAATCAGATGACAATTCGATACATTTGAGAATACCATCGGATTTCCAGCTATAATGAAGATTATGTCATACCATTGAAATATTTGCATAAATAATACAAACCATTGACAGTCGAAGAGTGTGAGGACTGGCCCTCAATTTGTGTGACACAAATACATTTGTCGGGACTAATGGCCGTACAGTCGTCATAAGTCTGCAATCTATTCATATGTATGACAGTTGTGGTGACAGTCATAACAACACTAAGAAGTGCACACATTAAGTAACTGACACCAATCAGTTTAATCTGCAGACAAACAAATTGACAATAACAAGTTAGCATGCAACTTCATAATTATTTTTTATCATATACTGACCACAATCGGGAATCTGAGCTGATTTTTAGCTAAACAGATGACAACCAATCCATTTATGATGAGCTACAGATCAAAGAAATGGTAGAAAGTGATGGATATATTTAAACAATGAAATACCAAGGTGGTCGGGATATATGTTGGAATTGTTTCGAAATATTGAAGAGAAGAAGTCTTTGAGCGAATCACTGCATAGATTATGATAATCACAGAACCGACAAATGAAGACATAATTCCACAGATCAGACATAAAGATACATATTTGCGACCAAAACATCTTTGGCTCAAATCATACGAATTGGCCATTTGTCTGGTCTGACCACTGACTGAGTTTGCGTTCATAACTCGGTTAAGATTTATATGACATTATAATCAATGATTGCATTTGACGTTCAAAACAGTGATTCAAGACTTTAAAAAAGCAAAGCTTTTAATTGTTTTGATTGTAAAACATTTAATCACTTTTAATGAATTCATTAAATTTAAACAAATGACAGAAAATATTGATTCAAATGGATTTCTGATCAAATGGTTAGCAAAGAGACGATGCTTTACAACCTTCCCATTCACACACTCTGTACGCCTCTCACAGAGAGTATAAGTTGAAAATACTTTGAAAACTAGTTTTCATAGACTATTAAGCATTGATTGTTTGCATTAAAAGTTTTGGGGACTTTAAGAATGTGCTCTTAGGTTACGAAGTATATTACGGACCAAAATGTTGTCCTATATTTTGTGTCCCATATATTTGTTATCCGAAAAACTAATTTAGAACTAATGTATAGCCGGAGGAGAGTTTGATTTGAAACTATGATTGTGTGCAATATTACCGATATTTCTAATGATTCTCAATTAGATTTCTTACCCTTTTCTTTATTATTTGAATTTATTGCTTTTTGGCTCATATTATCCAAAGCTAACATTTTCTTTCGTTACTGCTTTAAAAACTTGCAAGTTATTGTGATAGCACAGGTCGGTCATTAGAGGAGTGGGTCTACTCTCATAGCCTCAGGTTATTCAGGTTTTCATCAATTTTATGAATTAATATCAGTTTAGAGACTCTAAACTTTAGAGTCTAAACTTCAGAACATATATATAACATGCATTTGAAGGATACCAAGAATATAATTAATAATTATTTTGCAATATTCTCTACTGTGATACCAATTGTAATGAATTGAGAGAATAATGTGCTCGGTTACAAACTAATTTCACTGCAATTACTTTTCGCGTCGATAAACATTTCTCGGAGTTTGTGAACCGGAAAGTCATTGAATTCTCCTCTCATTTAATTGAATAAATTAATGGAAAATATCACGACTTGAAAGTTTCGATCAACCTTGACACTCTTGACACTACCAGGTCAACCATCATTGAATTTTGTATATTTCTTGAATTCTATGAAAATTATGCATTTTTTAGGAAACTTAATAAAAATAGGAGACCCTGACCTGGCATGTTCAAGTTTGCCAATACTGAAGGAAGGTGTTTATTTTAATAGAAATACCCCGCCTTATAGTGTATACCTAATCCCCCACTGGTTTGATGGACATCTTTAGTGAATGAAATGTGAACGTAGTTTATATGAGACCTTCTCAACAAAGAAAAGGTGCAAAAGTAAGGGAATTGCGTTCCGTTTCCGAAACAAAATGGCATTAAATTGAATGAAAGCAATGAATGACTCATTTGTTTGAATGCCTTTCGTCTAAAATGCGTTCATTTTTTGGTTGAATTACCGCTTATTCTCTCTTTTGTTAAACTATTTATTTATAATTCCTGTAAATAATTAAATGTAAAAAACGATTGAATCGTCGCTAAAGTCGTCCTAAATCTCAAAACATTGTAAATAAAATGTCAAAACTGAGTAAAACTAGAGACAGATAATTGTGTTTCGCGACCGAAACCCAAACCCGGGACCGATCAAAATGAGCGAAAACCTTGTGATGACATACCTGGACGGCCAACTCAAACGCCTTCGCGAATCCAATTTAGATCACATTTTAGAGCTTTACTTTTTGGAAACGGGAGGAAACCTCATTGACTTTCACGGCTTCAAGAAAAGAGTCACAAACAATGAGTTACTTCAATACCTGTCCACTTCCGGCGCCTCTGACCCCAACAGACTTATGTCAAATGAAGAGCTCACAGAACTCATTGCACTCAAGTCGTCCCTTGACATCACTCACAAACCATCGGACGCTCCGACTTCTGAACCTTTGTTGCCGTCGATACCGATCGCCACTCAAGTAATCTGTTCTAACTCTTCTACGACCGATCATTCAATTGCTTCGTCTACGCCTCAATCGGTTCCCATATCCAGTCATTCATCTGATATATTGTCCTCAACGGTAGTGACGGCAAAACCCAATCAAAACGGTTCGACGACAGCTTTGGTCACTCCTTTGTCGTCAAATAAGAGCCAAAACGTTGTCTCCGTTCGGACCACTACTCGACAGCACTCCATTTCTTCATTTTATGATTCATCGATAGGATCTCAGGAACAGATCGTTGAGAGGGCCCGACAGGAAGCTCATGTCGTTCAGAGGATAGCAGAGCTTCGGAGGAACGGCTTGTGGTCGAGTCGACGATTACCTAAAGTCCAAGAACCTTTACGTCGCAAAACTCATTGGGATTATCTTTTGGAGGAAATGCAATGGTTAGCCGCAGACTTCGCTCAGGAAAGGAAATGGAAGAAAGCGGCCGCAAAGAAGTGCGCAAAAATGGTTATGAAATACCATTCGGACAAAAAGTCTTCAGCAGAAAAGGCCGAAAAGGAGGAGTTATTGCGAATGAAGAAAATCGCTTCAAATATAGCGAAACAAATCCGACAGTTCTGGTCAGACGTCGAAAAAGTATTTGAGGCCAAACAAGAGGTTCGGCTCAAAGAGAAGCGGAAGAAATTACACGACATGCACTTGAATTTCATTGTCGACAAAGCGGACAAATATACCGAACGTCTCACACAAGAGTTGGGCAAAACAATCAACACTACCGATGATTCAGTCACTCCTGAAGAAGAAGTTGATTGTGAGTTCGAACCTGAAAATAGTGAGTCCGATGACGAAGAGACCATCGCTAAGGAAGAGGAAGAAGTAGGAGTGGGTGACGGTGTGTCTGAGATTGAATTATTACAAAAGGAAAGTGAAATTCCAATCGAAGATCTGAGAGCGTCGTTACCTAAAGAGCTAATAGACGTGTCTGCGGACAACGACAATGAATTCGAAGTTGAAGACGAAGAAGTAGAAGATGAAGAAGACACCATCGAAGAGGAAGAAAAGACTCAAGGAAAAGTAGACCATTCAAGTGAATTACTTGAATTGCAAACTGATTTAGACGTTCCCGTAGAAGAACTTCTCAACAAATACTATAATGCAGAAGATAGCAGTCAACTCGACAGCGATGATGACGAAGACATGGAATGTGATGACGAAACCGAAGAAAATGACAATACCTGTGAAGAAGACGAAGATTTTGAAGACATGTCTACTGAAGAAGAGACGGGAGAAATCGGAATGGAGTTCCTCATTAATCCTGACGCCAATTCTAATAGTAAACCCTTAGTTGAGGTGAGCTTTAGACTAATTTGTAATGATTTGCGAACCCCTTCCAACGCATCACATTTGAGTATAATTTCAAATCATTTGTGAAATTTTAATAATTTGGGGGAAAATTGAAATCTTCTCTAAAAACACCGCAAATGTTTACAGTATTTTTGCGAGACCTGAGAGCTGAGACATATTTCTTATTTTTTGCAGGATATCAGTGACAAAACCACTAAACCTAATGCCGGTCCCAATCGTGAGATCACAGACATTGCTGCCAATGCTGAGAGTCTGCAGCCAAAAGGCAATACTCTGTTGACGACTGAAGTGCGCACTAAAGTGCCCTTCCTTTTGAAACATGAGTTGCGAGAATATCAGCACATTGGTCTCGACTGGTTGGTAGCCATGCAGGACAAGAAGCTCAATGGCATCCTCGCCGATGAGATGGGTTTAGGAAAAACTATCCAAACAATTGCTCTGATCGCACACTTGGCCTGTGATAAAGGCATTTGGGGCCCACATCTAATTGTAGTGCCCACAAGTGTTATGCTTAACTGGGAAATGGAGTTCAAGAAGTGGTGCCCAGCATTCAAAATTCTGACCTATTATGGAAGTCCCAAAGAAAGGAAAGCCAAGCGCCAGGTATTTAAGATATTTTCAATTGATCTTGATTCCTTTTGACTATTTGAGACTTAGAGTCACTCTTTAAGCTGTATTTGTGTTGATTGAGTGCTAAAGTATCTCAAAAAGAAAGACTTCTATTTATGCGCCTTTTGTTGGTCTCATCTGACTTAAGGTCACCAAAAGTGGTATACATTTTAATTGCTATTTGTTTGAAGGGTTGGACAAAACCTAATCAGTTTCACGTCTGCATCACTTCCTACAAACTTGTCATTCAAGATCACCAGTCCTTCCGTAGAAAGAAGTGGAAGTATTTAATATTAGATGAGGCGCAACACATCAAGAACTTCAAGTCCCAGAGATGGCAAATGCTTCTCAATTTTAATACTTCTCGAAGACTGTTACTGACGGGAACTCCATTACAAAACAATTTGATGGAGTTGTGGTCTTTAATGCATTTTCTTATGCCTAATGTATTCCAATCGCACAAAGAGTTCAAAGATTGGTTCGTAAATCCCGTCACCGGAATGGTTGAGGGAAACAACGAATTCAATGAAGGACTCATTAGACGACTTCATAAAGTTTTGCGACCCTTTCTTTTGAGACGTTTGAAATGTGATGTCGAGAAACAGTTGCCTAAAAAGTATGAACACATTATTATGTGTTCCCTTTCTAAAAGACAGCGATATCTCTACGAAGAATTCATGTCTCTGACCAAGTGAGTTTCATTTTGATTCAATTGCATACAATTATTTGATACTTAGAGTCACTCTTCCGGTTGTTTTCTGTATTGATTGAGTGCTAAAGTATATCATAAATCAAATTTAACTAATGATACGCCTTTTGCTGATAAAGCCCTGGCATGAGGTCACCCAAAATGTTTACAATCTTTTCTATGACATGGTTTTTGGTATTAATTATTTAAATTAATATTTGTTTAGAACAAAAGAGACTCTTTTGACGGGAAATTTTCTGAGTGTTATCAATATTTTGATGCAATTGCGTAAAGTTTGTAATCACCCAAATCTATTCGATCCGCGACCGACAATATCGCCACTAATGACGGAACCACTCACTTATGATACGGCATCTTTAGTCACAACTGCTTTAGATTACGATCCACTCCAACACATTAACCCGAAGTCATTAAACTTGATTTTATCGGATCTCTCCTTCACTTTGAGTGCGTTTGCCCACCACCGTATCGGACGGTTTATGGCAACCCCTGAACTCATACAGGAAATAGACTCAGCTCCTGAACCCCCACCCCGTTGTCCTCGCGGTAAAATTCGTTTACAAATCCGAACGTCAACAATGCACTCGACCGCTACAACACCTAAACCCATGTCGTCTACCTCTTCATTGACTCCTTCATCCAGTAATCGACAGATCGAACAAAAGTTTTTAATGACAGGTATTCCCTCTCAAAACAACTTGGCGTCAAAGCTTTCACCCAGTGCTAGCTCTTCCTCTGACGGTATGTCCATTCTTACCGAGAATGAGTAATTTAGAAATTCGTGGAATAGGTAACCGAATGGCTATTCCTTTGGGTCGTTTGGTTCAAACTCCTACCGGTCCCCATATCCTCCTAAGAACTTCTTCAGGAGGTGCCATATCGTCAACAATCACGCCATCAATTATAAGACAGAGTCAAAGTCCTCAAAACCCAATGCGTCAAATCATTGTACGACCCATTCAACCAAATGTTGTGGGTAAGTGTCCTTTCAATTGGACCCTC
Organism: Fuscozetes fuscipes; assembly: GCA_034702105.1. Taxonomy (NCBI): domain Eukaryota; kingdom Metazoa; phylum Arthropoda; class Arachnida; order Sarcoptiformes; family Ceratozetidae; genus Fuscozetes; species Fuscozetes fuscipes. The sequence goes on from JAQGCS010000515.1 coordinate 12,800, forward strand.
CCTTACACCCAGGTCAATTGCATTGAACTATGAATTGATGTAAGCACAAGTGGTTTTGTAAATTTTAATGCATTAATGAAGGAGAGTTTTGAGACACACCATTCTGGTTTAATAACTTATATTATATTCAGTTTCCATTGTCTCAAAAAGAAAGACTGTATCATCCATTCCATGTATTTGATAGTACTTGGGATCAGCATATTTCAGTCACACCTAATTTTGTTAACTTTCCATTAGGTGTTGTCAATAGTCAAGAGCAGCCATTAGTATCATCGCCGGTGACTCCTTCCTCAAAGTTAATGTCTTCGTTTCAAAAGCAGTCTTTATTAACAAAACAGTTGACAGAACGGAAAGCAAAGCTATCATTTCTGTCGCGTATTAATCAACGGAAATGTAGTGCCACTGCTTTATATGCGACCGATTTGTTGGAGGTCTCCACCATTAATACAAGTCCTAAGTTTCTGACCAAATCCATTCCATCCGCGTCTTCAGTATTCAATGTCGGAAATGGTTATTTGAATTGCAGAGTAGCCCCGCTTTTAGACCAATATAATAGAGATTATTGGAAATTGACGCATACATTAAGCGATTTGGTCAGAACTCCCCAAAGAACGGTTGAGGACCTCAAAGAAGTACTCAATCGATTCTTGTGTATAGTTTCAAGAGTAATGTGTCCTCCCATTCAATTTCATGCTTCACATCATCCCTCTTCTAAAAGGACTGAAATCGAAAACATCAGTTCAAAAATTTGTCACAAATTGTCTGATGCTTTGGATGTTTTGCAAACTCCTATATCTCAGAGTAGGCTACAGTTCCCCGAACTACGGCTCATCCAATATGACTGCGGAAAACTTCAAGTTTTGAATCGTCTTCTTTGGGATTTGAAGACAGGCGGACACCGCGTCTTAATATTCACCCAAATGTCACGAATGCTCGACATATTCGAGCAATTCCTCAACCATAACGGGCACACATATCTTCGTTTGGACGGAACCACTAAAATAGAGCAAAGACAGGCACTAATGGAACGCTTCAATGCAGACAAACGTATTTTTTGCTTCATTTTGTCGACCCGTTCCGGTGGAATAGGTGTGAACCTGACAGGTGCGGATACTGTGATATTCTATGATAGTGACTGGAATCCAACAATGGATGCCCAGGCACAGGACAGATGTCATCGCATCGGTCAGACGCGTGATGTTCACATTTACCGACTTATTAGTGAAATGACTATCGAGGAGAACATTCTTAAGAAAGCTCAGCAGAAAAAGCTTTTGGGAAGTGTTGCCATCGAAGGTGGAAACTTTACGACTGCATTCTTCAAACAAAATGCAATCCAAGATCTCTTTGGAATTGATTTGTTGAAAGAGTCCTCGACTCGAGGTTCTGAAGCAACTGATCCCAATGAAAACACCAATGAAACTATACTCGACGCACAGTTCGAACAGGCGTTAGGAACTGTTGAAGAGGATAATGATGTGGCCGCTGCTAAGACTGCTAGAGCCGAAGCTGCTGCCGAATATGCTGAGTTCGATGAAAACATTCCTATCGATACCGAAAAAGATGACGAAAAGAGTCCTGAAGAGGAACAGATCGACCAACTAATAGAACAGGTCTGCTCTCCATTGCATTTGAATCTGAATCTTAATATGTTTGATGTGATAGTTAACACCCGTTGAGAGGTATGCGATGAAGGTTTTGGAAGTATTTCAGGAGTCGTTATCTTTCGAACAACTAAAACAGGCGGAGGTTTTCATTCTTAGCATTTGGTTTGGATTTCCTTTAATTTCTGTTTTAATTTGGATTTAGGAGGAAATCGAAGCTCACAAAAAAGAATGGGAATTAGGAAGAATTCAGGCCGAAAAGGAAGAGGCTCTCAGGCGAGAGGAAGCCATGGAAGAAGACAAAGAACCAATGCTTACGTGCCATAGAGAAGATGCATATAATCAGGTTAAAAGAGGGTCAAAATTAGAAAAAGGCTTAAATATAAACAATGATCGCCAGAATTGTGTTAAAAATAATCAAAATAATGTTAATAATAGATCCAATCACTCAAATATCCGAAATATGACTTCAAAAGTCAAAAGTAGTGACAATAAAACTAATAATCAGATCAGACGTTCTCCACGTTCTCCGGTTATAACCAAAAACAGATCAGTTTCTAAGAACAGAAATATTGGAAACAATTGTGTTTCCAATTCTAATAATCACATAAAGCGCTTGAATACCAGAGCCGTTTCAAAGCCCAGGGAGAATGGTAACCAAACAAAAAGTACGAACGCTCCAAATGCTGGCCGAAGAAGTCGTTAATTATTCAAATTAGAATTTGATTGATAATTGACTGATGTATAGAATGGTTAGAAATGTGATTATCACTGAAACTGATTCAAAGATGAGAGGCTTTTGTATATTATTTGTTAATTTATTTGAAATTATTGTTTGTTATGTAAAAATAATTAATAATAATAACGATTACTATAACTATAACTAAAGTCTCATTTCTTTTGTGAGTGAATTATTTGAATTGAAAGCACTTGTGTTCGTAAATAAGGTTTTTGGTGTCTTTTAGCAGAGTATCCAATCAAAGAATAGTTGCGTTTTGTCAGCCGTTTTGCATAAAATCATTTCTTTTGGTGGTTGTCACTAGTCTTTAGTGTTAACGCTGTCGGCACCAAAACTTTATATGAATCGAGTGCCCGACTTTCACTCCAACCAATCATATTATTAGTGCTTCAAATAGTTTACAACCGAAAGAAATGAGATTTTTTGCAATTCTGGCGATCAAAACATATTTCAAATCTAGAGTTTGAATCAACTATTCTTTCCTAAGGTTTTCATTTCATACAATGGTTTCGAGCAAATGCCGGTAAGTCTCTACTTGTTTTATATTGGGTTCCTATGTCCTCAACCTTTGGCTACAGATATGGGCGCCGCCGACCCCACCACAGGACGAAAACGACATTTATATCGATTACTCACTCGGCTTTCTTTATGAACAAACCCCAATCCCTGAATCTATGTTACCACCAGTTTATGTCCCGAAAGACTCTAACAAAAGGCTTAAATTGGACACGACCAGCGGTAAGATGTCGTCTCTTTTTTCTAGATATTGTCTTATTTGATTGGTTGATCAAATGCCTGTCTCTGTCATTAGCCCGCAAACAAAAAGTCCGAAAAGAGGAGGGTTTTAATATTCCGCGTTCTCTTTTCGACCGGCCCTCTACTTCTATAATAAAACTTCGTCGCGAACTAATCCTTCAGAAAATGAAGACAGTCTTAAGTTGTGGGCCAGAAAATGCGGCCATTCATAGAACTCTGAATGCGTTGGGAAGTAATTGTCTCTTACCGGCGGCTAATATAATACCTTCGCCAGCACACAAAGTATTTGCAGGTCCTCTTCAGGACTCTATACCTAATTGGGCAATTCATGAGGACTGGGCTATAGTTCAAGTGCTGCAGAATTTCCAAGACTTACCAACCAGTTTGTCGAACATATCTCCCGGACACGTCCCGAATTGGGATCTGGTGTCAGATGTTGTAAATGTCGTCAGTTGTAACTATAGGTCACCCAAATTATGTCGCTATCACTATGAAGTGGCGATTGTTCCACGAGAAGAGGGAAAAGTAGTTTCTGAGACACCCAAACAAAAGCAAAAGAAACTCAAAGGACTGACAACTTCTGCCACTACCTCTATTCAGAGCAGTACTCCCATTGCTTCAAATGCTAGTGTACCGAAGCCAACTGCTGTGGTTGCTTCTGTCCGACCCATAAAGACAAGTAATTTGATGGGTCAGGACAGCAATTTAGCTTTCAGTCAGTTATGTAATCAAAGATTCGAAACAATCAAACAAATTGCAAACAAAAGGACTCCAACCCTGAAGCATATGTTTGTTAATACGACTTTGAAGAATCCGAAACACATCGCTTTACTCTCTGAGAGCGGAATAGATTTGGAGCGCCCGTTGACTCCATTGCAAGTGGCGGCCAATCGCGCCGAACGCATACAACGTGAAAAGGCAAAGGCTGCCGTCGAACAACAGATGGCCGCTCGACAACAACTTCAGCAACAAATCCATCAAAAACAACAAAGCACTCAAATTAAAACAATTTTATCTCAAAACGCAAATATGCCGACAGCACAGCACCAGCTGTCGCAAGCAATTAGTGCCAAAATCAGTCAAATAAATCAATCCAATCTTAAGGCTGTTTCAGCTGCAGGTCTGTCATCGGGAGCGACGTCTGTCACTCAATTGTCTCTCAATAAAGCCTTATCTCAAGTGAACGTTGGATCACAATCTTTACCGCAACCGATTCTCAGTCAAATCAATGTCGGCCCTCAAACTATAGGCTCTACTAATGCCACCAATACTGAAGGTATGCCTCAAGGAATACAACAAACGTGTTCAGTGGTATCAGTTGCTGCGCTCACACCTCAGGCTCATCAGAAATTAATTGCTGCCGTGTCGTCGCCTACAGTCAACCAAATCGGAGGACAATCATTAGCGGGACGTCTGACCGCTGCTAACCCACAAATATATAAACAGATAATTCTTCGTCAGCAACAACAACAACAAATTCAAAGACAACAACAATCGCCTCAAATCCAAATGCAAACAATGTCTCAATCAGCAAAACAAATGGCAAATATAGGAGTGGGACAACAGCCCCGCTTTCAGATTACGGCCACTGCAACACAACCTGGAGTTCAACACACAACACAATCATTGATCGCCACTTCTGGACTGAAAGTTTCACAGCCTAGTATTGTCACAACCCTTCCGGTGGCCGTTCCCATGACGGCAACACAGCAACGGATCACTACTACCACCAGCTCTGGTAAACCTACTCAACAAATCATTACACGAACCATAACTGACCCCCAATTGGCACAAATTATTAAACGCCAACAATTGCAACAAAGCTCAGGTAATTTAGGCCAAACACAAATACTTGTCCAGCAGTCGTCTCCTCAAACTCAGTCATCACAATCTCAAACTCAAATACTTCAAAATCCGGTTACATTTGTGAAGACGCTGTCATCTCCGGCCTCTTTCACCACACAATCTCTGACAATACCGATAACAATGACGGGAATGAATATTTTCACGTCTCCCGTCACCAAAGTTGTGTCGCCGACGGCCGCCAACAGTAATCCGTCTTCGAGTACACTGACATCAGTATCCGCAACACAATTGAGACAAATTCAGTTATTACAACAAAAAAGACCACAACAGACAACTCAAGTGATACAACAGCAACAACTCCAGAGTCAACTCAGTCAACAGTTGGGTACGAATTAATTATTTTCTCACATTTTAATAATTTTCAAATCAAGTAATGGATTGTCACTGAATCTCATTTTTTAGATGAATGAGAGATAAAGACTTAAATTGAAGTCCACTTAGTTTTGCATGAATTCAATAAATTCAAAGACAAAAGAAATAAAGAGTCGTTTTCTTGAATTTCATTTCAAACAAACGATTGAATCAAAGCTGAGTTTGAGTTCGATTTTGTGGACAAATGACTGCAAATATTACTTAATTATAGGAATTAAAGAATGAAATTATAGTAAGTCTTTTGATATTAATTTTCACAACAAATTAGGGCAACAAAACACACAAAAGATAACAACGATTGCCGGTCAGCCTAAGAATATGGCTCAGATCCAAAGTTCTCCGATGGGCACATTCCAAATATTACACCAGTCATCGCCCACTTCCCAAACTGTTCAGACGACAAAGACTGTGCCCACAACTGTCACCGTTCAACAGTTACAACAGGCTTTGAAACAGGGATTAGTTGTGGGACCGCATAACCTCTCGCACACTATTGTAAGCTCTCTTACATTCAATTCGATTAAATAATTCATTTTCTAATCAAATGAAAGCACGTCTCGCAAAGCGGTACCAGTAGTACCACAACCGGCGCAACTCTTATACCGCAATCTATTCTTCAAGCGGTCAGTCAGTCGAAAACTGCACAGACCATAGAAAGTTCACAGCATAGCACACCCATAGCAGTGGCACAGATCGGAGCCAATCAGCAGACAGTAAAACACATTCAAGTGGTTTCCAGCGCTTCCGCACAAAACCAATCCGGAAGTACTCCTAAAAGTATTATTATCTCAGGACAGCCAACAATATTGCAAACATCGCTACCATCACAACCACAGACTGTTACGTTCGCTATTAGAGCGGCCGCACAGACCACTGTTGGCTCACAAACAGCAGTCAGTCTTAGAGTTGTTTTAAAGAAAATGAAAATAAATTTCTTATTATTGCAGACAAACACATCTCAGACGACATCAACCGCTCAGATAAATGAAAGTTCTATATCCAGCGGTTCCGGACCCAACAAAGAAGAAGCCAACGATCAAAATGAAGGCTCATTGCAATCGAGTCGACAGTCCCCATACGCCACTCGACACAGAAAACTCTAAAAACTCTTACCTTAAATGGCAGTTCATTTCGTAAATATTATAATCTTTTTGTAATTAAGTGAATAAACAGAAACTTTGGTTTAATCTATAAAATGATTTAATTTGTCATTAATTTTGATGATCGAAATCTTTGCGTTTATTCGTGAGTTTAAGCGCTTCCTTTGCAGTTCTCTTTTTGCCGAACATTATTTTAGAGTAGAGCCTCTTTTTCTTCTTAGGAATCATCATAACTGCTAATCGTTTTTCTTCGTCCTTTTGTTGTCGAATAATTCTTTCTTTATCTTCAATAAGTGCAGCGCCGGGTTTGACACTCATTGACTTTTCTTTCACTTCACTCATATCCTTAGTTTTCTTAAATTGTTTGTCGTCTCTCTTGTTGTGAACCACTTCTGAATCACTTTCTTCTGATTCTTCTTCATTGTTGTCCAATGACTGAAGATTTTTGAGCGCGATCTTTTCGGGCGGAACGTATTCGCCTTCAGCTTCTTCGACGAAAGGAGACAAATGGGGAGGAAGTGTTGTGCCCATAAAGTATTGCTGAACGGGTAAAAGGATTCGTGCGTTGACGCAGTCATAAACCCATTGGGGCTGAATATAATAGCGGTTCAAAAATTTTGACTGAAGGTCTTCGCGATCGACAATTTGATGAGTAATCGACTCATCCTTTTCATCATAAGTGGCGCCGCCATAAAGCGTTTTATCCCAGGAAACTGTTCCGCCGAAACTCCTGATGACAAATACGAGTGATTCTCGCGGCACCTCTCGATTCAAGAAGAACTTCAGTCCTTGAAATAAATTTTGTAATTTAATCAATTGATGGAATGTAAGGCCAGAAGTGGTATTGTCCTCATTATCTTCGAAGTCATCAATTTTTGCCACTTGATCATTATTCCCAAAACTCGTCAGCGGATTATTTAGAGCGGAGATCATTTCATCGAAGTCTTCAGTTTCCAAAATTGATTTGTCGACAATCTTCACATAAATCATAGTTAGAGAATAGAAAGAAAAGTTTGAGACTTACTTTTGGCGGATATACCAAAGAATTAGTTGAATAGAGTTTGTAATTAACAAAACCCAAAAGCGTTACATAAAATTCGGTAAAAGTTCGCATCACTTGGAAGTCGACATCAGTTAAGCGCTAAAAAAATATTCAATTAATCGATTGACAAAATTTTGAGTCATTTATTACATCGAAGACAAAGTGGTGCGGAACAACCCAAGTGACGGTCTGCCCATTGATATCTGCTCTATAGTAATATCCTTTGATAGATACAAATACTTTTCGCAAAGATTTTGTTTCGATTACGTAATGCATAAATTCGAGGGTTAAACGACGGCTCAGTTCAATGAGTTCGAGAGGAAGGCCTTTGGATTTGCTAAACATGGCGTACAAGAAGCACATACTGAGGGCGTCGTCGATGTCTCGCAAGGCGTCCATAAATGATGGATATCTTTCTCTGACGATATGATCCAATTTATAAAAGGGCTTATTTTCTCGAATTCTTTTAACGGATTCGCTGTCTTTGCGTCCCTTCGCTCGAACCACTTTCCGCATAAATATCTGAAATCAATTATTGTAAACATTGAGTGAAAGTACAAATAATGTCCATTTGTTTTACTTTGAAGTCCCAAAACTTCCAAATAATGGGCTCATGAGATAAATATTGGATATCTTTAAGCAAATAATATGTCTTATTGGAAGAGCTTCCAGTTCTGTCCACTTTCTTCTTGTGTTTGGGTTCGACGGGATATATGCCTTTGAGAACACATAATCGCCTAAAATCATGTCATTCATGTGATTCTTTGGCCGATATATATCTCACACTTACCTGAAATCTTTAAGCGAAAGCTGTAGTTTTCTAATAGCCTGACCTCTTGTCATGAAGGCTACCTTGGACCCACTTTGCCCGCGTTTCTTGATTCGACCCATTATTCAATTAAATTGCCCTTAAATTAGTTCAATCGGACAGAGTATTAAAGAGACGACAAACACGTGTTTATTGACAAATAAATAATTCAATGATTTTAAGTTCAAATTCATTGATAGCGCCATCTCTTACACAACTGACGCCACCATTGATTCTTAACCCGTGATACAGTAACTGTTGGGCCAAATACCAACACCTTATGACGAAGAGCAAAACAATATACACTCAAAGTCTATTGCATTTCGCATAAATTCAATTATTTTTCATACCCCTCACGCGGTAGACAAATAACTTTCAGATTGAGTCAAATCAGAATAACTCGATAGCAGTCGATAACCGCTCGTTTTAAATTGTATTCAATGGATTACGACGGCTGGTATTCGTTATTCTTATTTGCATTTAATAATCAGGGGTGCCCAAGGGGGTATGAAGGGATGCTCGGATCAACAAAATAACAATTTTACCGAACTCTAGACCTCAAATATGTAGC
>JAQGCS010000516.1:0-21654 GCA_034702105.1 Fuscozetes fuscipes
CCTATTGGACTGCTTCTGACATTACTAATAGAAGGACTATTGGACGCAATGCAAAGCAATGGAAGGAAAGCACTGGATATTGTTTGGCGACTATTCTGGCTCGGGGGTTTAGGTCGCAGAGGTGGGGGTAAGTGGACAATTGGGAGAGCGCTCTGCCGATTGGCGGGTAGAGCGTCGGGTCAACTGATTGGCAGACATACGCTCATCAGTTGAACCGCCTCTGCGTCGAAGAAAATCATCAAAATTCCAGGTCTCGAAGCGAATGATGGGACGAATGGCTAATACCTATTGGACTGCTTCTGACATCGATTGCCACCACTAATAGGACTATTGGAAGCAATGGAAAGTTGGGTTCAACTTCTCGATTGTTTGGTGACTATTCTTGGTCGGTGGGTCGGTCGCAGAGGTGGGGGTAAGAGGGAGTGCGCTCTACCATGCCAATTGTCATGGTAGAGCGTCGGGTCAACTGATTGGCGACACATACACGCATCAGTTGAACTGCCTCTGCGCCGAAGGATAGCATCAAAATTCCAGGTCTCGAAGCGAATGATGGAACGAATGGCTAACACCTATTGAACTGACAGTACTAACAGGAGGACTATTCAACGCAATGGAAAAGCAATGGACAGCACTGGACGGCACTGAATGAATGGTGTGATTGTCAATGAAGAACAGGTGATATTCGTGGCAATCGCTTCAATAGTTGTCTCACAATTGGCACAAATTGTTTGATATTCTAATAAACTTTTCGATTATATTCTTTACATATATATTGTCTTCTTTTCACTACATTTTGCCAATGAATCCAATTATTTGATTAATTACAGTTAACGACAAACTGTTTTGTATTGTTTGCATGGAATAGCGTGCAAACAATATGATTGACATTTGTCTTATTCTTACCACAGTTTGTCGTTAACTGTAATTTTAAATGTTTTATGATTCAAAAAGAGTGAGTATTTATATGAAGGCAAGTAATCGTTTGAATGAGGATTATCTATCTATTTCATTTTAAATCACAATTTGTTTTACTATTGATTTGAATAAATGATCAAATCTTTTAACATATGATATAAATGGCATTAATTTGTTCAAAACTATTAAACTTTTCTAGTTTTTAATTAAACTTGTGAACTTTAAGTTATTATTTGCAGGATTAATCATATAAACGAATTCTTATTGGAATTTAAAATAATTGTAAAAGATTTGAAGAAACCTATGAATTATGATTGCTCATATAATCAATATAATGGGGGTATAGGTCAATTAGTCAAAAAGTCTTACAAGTTAACATGGAAAAGTTAAAATATTAGATATATTAAGAAATGGAGACAAGAGATGGTGCTTTTGATGCATCAATCGATAGGAATGAGGAGAGGAGTGGTCTGTCATTGGGTGACAACCATTACATGAAATAACTTCCGTTGTTTTGTAACCATTTGTAAACATTTGAATCATTAAAAGGATTTTAATTTGAAAATAGACTCACTTTTGAAAACATTTATGTCTTAAACAAAATATTTTTATAACTTTATATTCAAATTTAATTTTATTATAAATATCGGGAAATGTCGGGAAACGGGGTCTCACTTAACAACAATTATAACAATTCTATCGGTAATCAAATGGCTGTCAAATGGGATCCAAAAAATCTTGAGATTAGGACGCATTCTGTCGAAAAGACATTGGAACCACTGGTGATGCAGGTATTGTCTTATCATTATTAATGAGTCCACAACTAATTTGATAATTAAAAGGTAACTACTTTGGTCAACACGAAGGGTCCGTCCAAGAAAAAGAAGGGTCGCTCTAAAAGGGCGCACGTATTGGTGGCCGCCGTTGAGAAGGCCACAGAAAATTTCATACTTAAAGGCGAAGAAATAGCGTTAGAAAACCCCGACATCAAAGTCGAAATGCTTTCAGCCGTTGAAGAAGTTCGTAAAGCAGGCGATACAATGGGAAAGGCTTCTCGTGAGTTCGCTGAAGACCCGTGCAGTTCAGTCAAGAGAGGAAATATGGTTAAGGCCGCTCGTAATCTACTATCAGCTGTTACGCGACTTCTTATTTTGGCCGATATGGTGGATGTCCACAGACTTCTTAAGTCTTTACAAATTGTCGAAGGTGATCTAGATAAAGTGAAGAACGCTTCGAGTCATTCAGAATTAGTCGAATCGTTCCGTAGTTTCGGCAAAAACACTGCCGATCTAATCAGTCAAGCGGCCAAAAGACAGGCAGAACTTAAAGACCCGCGACTTCGCGACGATTTGGCCGCCGCTCGCGCTATACTTAAGAAAAATTGTATGATGTTATTGACCGCTTCCAAAGTATATGTCAGACATCCCGAGCTGTCCGCAGCCAAAGAGAATAGAGATTTCATTTTCAGACAGGTCTGCGAAGCTGTCAATGCTATCAGTGATGTCGCACAGGGCAAGAATGGATCAAATAATGGATTGGCAGCCCTTCCTTTTGATGGGCCTGGAGAATTGGCCGCTGCTTTGGATGATTTCGACGACAGTATAATAATGGATCCGTTGGTATACAATGAAATGAGAACCCGCCCCGTTTTAGAGGAGCGACTCGAAAGTATCATTAGTGGCGCTGCTCTAATGGCAGACTCTTCCTGTACAAGAGATGAACGCCGGGAAAGGATTGTCGCGGAATGTAATGCAGTTCGTCAGGCATTGCAGGACCTCCTCTCAGAATATATGGCAAACGCTGGACGTCGTGAACCGGAAGAATCTTTGGGCAAAGCTATTGACCACATGAATAGAAAAACTAAAGATTTGAGGCGTCAGCTCAGGAAAGCAGTCATCGATCACGTGTCTGACTCTTTCCTTGAGACTAATGTCCCGCTTCTGGTTCTAATTGAGTCGGCAAAGAACGGAAACATAAGTGAAGTGGAAGAATATGCTCAGGTGTTTACTGAACATGCGTCCAAACTGGTGGAAGTGGCCAACTTGGCCTGTAGTATGTCCAGCAATGAGGACGGCGTCAAAATGGTTCGCTTTGCTGCCTCGCAAATTGAAAGCCTATGTCCTCAGGTTATAAACGCCGCAAGAATTCTGGCCGCACGACCCCGCTCTAAAGTTGCACAAGAAAACATGGAAGCGTTTCGGGAAGCCTGGGATAACCAGGTGAGGGTTCTCACTGAGGCCGTCGACGATATCACGACTATCGATGACTTCTTAGCTGTTTCTGAGAACCATATCTTAGAAGATGTCAATAAATGTGTGCTAGCCCTTCAAGAGGGCGATGCTGATAGTCTTGACAGAACAGCCGGTGCTATTCGAGGCAGATCTGCTCGCGTTTGTAATGTTGTGACAGCTGAAATGGATAATTATGAACCTGGAAACTATACTGAGCGGGTTTTAGAGGCCGTGGCCTGTTTAAGAGATCAGGTTATGTCAAACTTCGCCACTAGAGTTGAAGTGGCCGTCGACGCCCTCACCAGTGATCCGCCCAAAGAAGTTGATGAAAATGAGTTTATCGATGCCTCGCGACTCGTTTACGATGGCGTCAGAGAAATCAGAAGAGCTGTACTTCTCAACAGAACTGTTGAAGAACTCGATTCCGAGACAGAAATTGAATACGAAGACAATACTTATGAGACGCGCAGTAAATGTAAGTCCAATCTTGACATCCAATCGATAAGAATTGAGTTCTACTGAGTAATTATTTATTTGCCTCCAAAAGCGAGTATTCACACAGATTTCGATGAATACCCTGATATCAGTGGAATCAGTAATACGAGAGATGCCTATCGTTTTGTCTCTGAAGAGGAGAAGGAAAAGATCGCAGAACAGGTCGAGACCTTCAGAACTGAGAAGAATAAGTTCGATCGCGAAGTCGCCAAATGGGACGACACCGGAAATGATATCATAGTTATTGCTAAAGAGATGTGCATGATTATGATGGAAATGACAGACTTCACCAGAGGTAAGGGCCCTCTCAAGACAACTATGGATGTTATCAACGCCGCCAAAAAGATATCTGAATTCGGCACAAAACTGGATAAATTTGCGCGACAGATAGCAGACCAGTGCCCCGAATCGACGACCAAAAACGACTTAATTTCATATTTGGCGCGAATCACTCTTTATTGCCATCAGTTGAACATCACTTCCAAAGTGAAAGCAGACGTTCAAAACATATCCGGAAATCTGATCGTTTCGGGGGTAATGCCTCACATTTGTTATGATATTTCATTTTATTCAAATGCATTATTTCTTTGACAGCTCGATAGCGCCACTTCCCTCATTCAGGCCGCTAAGAATCTGATGAATGCCGTGGTTTTGACCGTCAAGTCTTCATATGTGGCGTCAACCAAATATCCAAGAGGTGGACAACAACCCATTGTAAGTCTCGCCACTCATACATAAAATACTTATTTATTGATTTGATTTATTAAAGTCGCCGATTGTTGTCTGGAGAATGAAAGCACCCGAAAAGAAACCACTCGTTAGACGAGAAAAGCCAGAAGAGGTTCGAGCAAAGGTGAGGCGGGGATCACAAAAGCGCAACATTGCACCCATCAAAGCCTTGAGTGAATTCCAGAGCCCTGCAGAATCGGTGTAAAGAATTAGTGCACACCTTTGACCAGAATGTCAATAATTGAGTCAATTTTGAGTAATATTTGTGTGACATTCCTTTTATTTAAGGACTTCCTCCAAAACCAAACAATAATTTAAAAATATCTATAAATAGTATATTTAAATAACATATAAATTATAAACAAATAGTTTTTTAATTTTAAAATTATTGTAAGCATTGAGTAATTGAATCCAAGAGAAGAATAATTGGAAAAGTAATGGTTTGCCAAACGATTAGACAAATTGCAAACTCATAGCAATAATACACTTCCGAACGATATTATATTTTTTGGATTTGCGAACTCTTATTATCTCTTGTGAACCATATTTTGTCTTAAGTGCCTCTTTTACTACATTTCAATCGGATTTCAATTCGATTTTTTATATAAACTCTAATTTCGAGACAATAACTAAATCAGTGCTCAAAATATCAATTTATATATAAATTTATTTTCTCTTAAAGTGTAAAACAGTATTAAATCAAAATTTAATTCGTTTTTCAATAAATTTCTTTTATTTAATTTGTTTAATCAAAAGTTCAATTATTTGATACGCGAAGGACCGGCCGTTTCGTATTCCTTCTCGTATTCGATTTCGATTCTCTGTCTTTTGTGAGTCTTTTTGTGTGGTTTTCTCTTTTTGTCAGATCGAGAGTCGGACTCATCGCTCGACGAATCCATTTGTTGATTATCATAATCTTCGACATCACTTTCCTCACTCTCTTCGAAGTCATTTGCGGCCACGTATTCGATGTCCTGTTTTTCTGTTTCGACATCACTCTGGAGCTCCTCTTCGAGTTCCAACTCTTTATTCTTAAGGGATTCGGTGTCGCTCTGGATGTCCTCATCTTTGAGAGCCCTATCGAAAGCGGTTTGTGGGAAGTTATAAATGTCTCCATACGTTCCTTTCTTGAGTCGTTCTAAAAGTTCTTTTTCGATCGCGTTATCGAGTTTTGCGGCCAAAAGAGCTTTGATTTCTCGGCGACGCTCTCTTCGTTCAATCTTTGACTGCAAGGGAACCAACTTTTTCTGTCGTCTGAGAGCCAAACGTCTCATTCGAATCAAATATTGTGTTATTTTTGTGATTCGTTGTTTGCATCTATGGATCATATGTTTTGGCCAATACTGAAGATGAGTATCGATTTGTTCTAAAGCTTTCTCATAGTTTTTCGACATTTTAATCTTTTCCCACAGTTTCGAAGGAAAGGCCGCCCTTTCTATTGTCTTAATATATAAATAGCAAATACCCTTTTCCTCGCGAACCGTCGCATAATTACTATTAGCCAACGGACAGGCCGTCCGACTGCAAAGTCCCGAAACATTGAATTCATTTCGACAAAAGTGTTGGGTTTTAGTTCTAAATAAAAAAAATAGACATTCATTCAAACAATGGATGTAATACTCTTTGGAAGTAATACTCACTGGACTTTATATGAGCAAAACGTGCCTTTAGTGCCGTTCAATACACTCCATATGACCTGAAACCAAATGAGAAAATCATTCAAAAATTGCATACAAAGTGATTGGCCCAAAAACTCACATCGTCGTTTTGCATGTTGCCGAGATTTACCCAGTATAAAAGCACACCATTCGCTTTACTTCAATGGATTTTAATTTAAATGTCACTCCAATAATATATCGACTAATAAACAACTGATTTGACTGTAATTGAAATCGTGTTCAACAAAATAAAGTGCAAAACAATGTGCGAAAACATTAGTCAATACTAAGTGTTGTTTATTATTATCTACAGATGGGGTTACAAATGGCGACACACTTTTGTTAGTCATTTTTCAACCATTCACTCAATTTCTTCTTTGATTTTCAGCTTAGACTCGTTGTGGTTAAGGATAAGATCAAGTGATAATAATAACTGACCATGGTATTAATGTTTCATTTAAAAAGTATTGATATTTCGATCAATGCTCTGATTTTTGACAGAATAGGTGAGAAAAGTTTGTTGTCATGACTACAGTTTGCAAACATTTCGCCATTGCTTTATTTACATTCCTCGAGTCCCTAATTCTTGTGTCATTTTTTCTGATATTAACGTTTCTGAATGACTACGACTGCGAACAATCGCTTATTTGAGTTCAACTGATGTGATGTTCAACCCATCATATCATGTCTTGGAGACCAACGTTTCGAAGAAGAGTAGAGACAGCGATCGGCATAATTCTACGAACGCCCGGACTCTTCATTATCGAGTACTGGTGGAGGTCCTCACCTGATAGACATGTATTTCAATCGGTCGGAACCAATCATTTTTGGGCAGATTTTGTCACAAATATCGGTCTCTAATCGAATGCATTGAATATTGAAATATGGTATTAATTGTAGGCAATTGTGTTCTTAGCTCTGGTCAATGGGTTTCTTCTATTATTACTTCCGCTTTCGTACATTCGTATGGTTTACACTCATATAGTCTGTGGGGCTCTCCTTACGAGCGCTCACTTACTGTCGTATCACTTCGTTAATGTAATCGATGTCTATAACGGCTTTTCATTGATTGAGTCGTTGGCCGTAACTTTAGTGCCGACAGAGACGGCTAAACAGATCTCATTACTGGCCGTTCACGTGACCATCGCTTTGGTCATATCATGTCTACTACAGGGTCCACAAAAGCCATTAGTTCCAGGTCTGTCTGTTTGTAAGATTTAATCAATGAATGTCTAATTGTGAGAACCGGTGCTCTAGTGTTTGCCTGCTATTCTCTGCCCGTTTTCGGCCGCATATTCGACTTCCCGGCTGAATCACTTCAAGTAAGACATATTCTAATGACTATTCGTATGTTTATTCAGTTATTTGATTTTGAATTAGGTTTTACATCATTTCAGTTGTGCTGTAGTTGTGGTCAGTCTTATTCATTACGCGTATAATTCTTTGCCAAAAGTGTTCACTCGATTGAAGAGCGCTTACAGCGAACTGTTGACCACTACTGAAGATCATGGAATGAGTTCACTTCTAGCCCTGTTGTGTAGCAAACTGTTCGTTCCGACACATTTTTTCCTGTTTTGGTCCATCGCTTTCTTCGTCAAACTCTATGAAAACACCATTAATGAAACCAAAAACGAGTGGTATGTTTCAGTGTTGAGCGCCGCCAGTGCTGTCTGTATAAGTCCGGTATCATTATTCTCGACGGCAGTGGCCGTCACTTATATGTCATACTTCTTACTATCTGCAATGAAATTCTTTTTGTGGGGCAATTGTCGACAATCCCTCCCAAATACGCCTAATGTTCAACAAATGCACAGCGGATGGGAAGAAGGGATGACAACATTCCTTTTGGCGATCCTCACAGGCCTTACCGATATGAAACCTCCCGCTCGAATGGCTGTGCTCACAATCATTCTATTTGTAGTACTGTCTAGTTTATTGCAATCAATGTTACAAATCGCTGAACCTGTGATCTTATCCCTGAGTGCATACGACGGCAAGAATGTTATTCATCACATAAAAGTGTTGGTTTTGTGCACCTTCCTCTTCCTGTTTCCACTTCACGTCACTTACGTTTTGGCCCAAATATTTCCGATCGACTTTTGGATGTCTGTCGTACTGTCAACGAGTGTCTTGACATCGGCACAGGTGGCAGATCTGGTAATCGTTCACTGCATCTTATGGTATGATTCAGTGCGATCCGAACCAATGGAATCTTTGGACGAAGCCGTATATTATGTGCGCGCCTTTACTAAGATCGTCGAATTTTTTGTGGCCATAAGTGTTGTGGTGGTCGGCCTTTGGGAAGGGCTCACCGGTCACTGGAGTTGGACTAACGCTTTCATTTTGTTAGTCCACTGTTATTTCAATGTGTGGCAAAGATTAAGCACTGGTTGCAGAAGTTATATCAAAAGAAGGGAAGCCATGAAGAAGACATCGTGTCTGCCATTGGCGACAACCAATCAATTGAAGGAACACAACGACTTCTGTGCCATTTGTTTCACTCACATGAGTGCCGCCAACTCCTCTGTAATCACAAATTGCAAACATTTTTTCCATCGAATTTGTTTGAGAAAATGGCTCTGTTTTGAGGACAGGTGTCCCTTATGTACGGCCTCTATAACTAAAGCTGACACTTAATCCGTCAGAACTCAGAACATTATTAATCATTCAAACACTTAACAAAATAAAAAATACTAAAATATTATCGAATTTATTCGATTAAAACATTAAATTGTGATAAATATTGAATTAATGAATAAATGACTAATTATTTGAGTCACCCTTTAAGAGCTTCTTCCAGTTCTCCCGACTCTTTGAGTTCCTGAGACGGAAACAATTATTTAAAATTTATCTTAAATTTGTGTTAATAGTTATACTTTAATGATATCGAGTCCACCGATCAGATTACCCCTGACATAGACCTGAGGATATGTGGGCCAATTGGAGAATGTCTTCAATGACTGGCGGACCTCTTCGTCTGACAATATGTCGAATGTTTCGTATTTGGCATTTATTTCGTTGAGAATTGAAATCAAAGTACGACTAAAGCCACAGCGGGGGCCCTCCGCAGTTCCCTTCATAAACACCATTACTGGCGATTTGCTGGTAAGAGCTTTGAGGCGGTCTTCTATATTGGAGGTACCTGTGCCCATCAATGCACTAATATTTGAGCCCACTTTAAACGCCAATTGTTTTATTTTTGTGGTCAGTTGAGAGACATCTGCGCCCTCGACTCGACCCAACTCTTTTGATTTGGAAAATATAATACAAGTGGGAACTGACGTCACATTCATCTGTTTTGATATTTCAGGAATGTCTTCAGCGCTCACCTAATCATTACATTCAATAAATCAAAATATTATTAAAATAACGAATAAAAGGTTCAATACTTTAGCGAATTTGACGGCCGAGTAATCTTTGTTTTTAGACAATTCGGTTAAGACATCGTTAATGTCACGACACTGTTGCGCCCACTCAGCCATAAAATGACTAACACTAAGATAATCTCTAATAAAGGAACAAGGTTATTTTAATTTCTTTCTCAAAACAATTAAGACAATTACCCCTCTATTAGATCATAAAACTGTTGTTTGTCTTTGATGTCAATCAGATTAATGTCAGACATATTCCTTCAATTCGGTAATAATTATATTTATTTTTAAAATGATGTTTACTTCCGGTGTTTTCAATCTGTTCTTGTTATGATTTTGAGAATGTGCTCTAAATGAGGTAAATGAGAGAGTGAATACGCGAATGAATATGTGAGTATGCGCCTTTTCAATGAATCAAACATGTTGTCCATGCAATCAAATGGGAACAATGCGATACATTCATACCATTCAAAGAATCTGTTGAAAAATAAGCGTATTTTGAGCCCACTTTTGTAATTACATTCAAACCTTCAATTTGTGTTTGAAGGGGGCAATCAGTTTATTTAATTTAAGAGGTTTTCAGTAATTAGAGACTAAAATATAATAGGACTCTATTGAAATGGCTTGAGCATTGTGTCCATTGATGAAGAGTTTTAACTCATTTTGATTGGTTTTTACTAATAGGAGGTTTGATTGTAGTTTGAAAAGTAAGGCTTCCTATGGTTAGAGAAGTAATGTTATGAATGATTTGTGAAAAACATGTTTACATTGAGATCTTCAATGTTGTGATGATCGCAATGATCCCAAAGTTCGTGATATTTACCACAAATCGATTCCAACGAATGACTTAATATATTTGAAAGCAATGCGTTATTACGAAAGTTCGCAGACTTTTAAATACAATTGGGATCAAGTGGTGAAAGCTTTTTGGTGTCGATATCCCAATCCTTTTAGGTCTGTCCAAACTTTTTTGCCAAACATTTGCATTTAACCGATTCGTCTAATCTCTGAACAGTTCTCACGTTATATCCGAAGACGTTGTCCACCGAAGGATTGACGACAGCGGAAACCTTTGGACCAAAAGACTAATCAGTAAAACAAATTCTGCGCCGAAATGGACCGAAAGATTCCTTTCTTCAAAATTAGTGTTCATAATAGAAGAGTCTGTTTTGGACCCAAAACTCAAGACTCTGACCACTTATACACGGAATATAGGACTCAAACATTTGATGACAATTGAGGAAAAGGTGACCTATAGATCAAGTGATGATTACAACAACTGGACAGTTGCTGAACGGCAGGCGTGGATCGACTCCAATGTTTTCGGTCTATCGTCAGCCGTTCAACGATTTGGTTTGGACCGGTTCCGCAAAAATGTGACCAAAGCCTGTCAGGGATTCAATTTTGTTTTGAACGCCTTATACGACAACTTAAACAATGAAATCATTTCGAGTTTTGATAATCAGATTTCGATTAATCCTTTGCTCAAAGAAAAACTCAGAGAAAAGGCATTGAAGGCCACAGAATTCGCTGTCGCCGCCAAGTCTAAGGCAGTACCCATTGTGTCCGCCGCCAACAGAACCAATACTGATAAACACAAGTCGTAATTGTATGGAGTGATGGCCACAGTTTCCAAATTCAAACGCTTTTCGAGCAATTTTGCACTATTTTGTAAAACTGATGCAAATATGACCCGAATCGGGTCCTTTATCTTCTAATATAAACGTTTTTTAGTGTTCTGTCATCTTTTGTTCGCGTATTTGGAAAAATCAATATTATATTCAAATAATAGAAATTTTTATATCAATTGTTTATTCAAATCTATGAGTCGTTCTAATTATGAGTTACATTATTGAAGACAACTGTCAAATATTTTACCACAAGTTATGATTAAAGTTTAATAACATTTGAGTTCAATATTAAGAGTTTACTAATATATAACTCAATTATTTTTCTCGAAGTATTCGTTGGCTTTGTTCGGGTTAATAGTGGGAGAGTCGGGCTTCCAATTGGCCGGACATACTATAATCAAAGCTAATTAATATATCAATTGATAATTTGTATGTCTATCCATACCTTCGCCGTGTTTTTCAAAGAATTGGATGGCATTCAGAAGTCTGGTAACAAATTAGAGATATTTTATAATTAAATTATTTGCTTAATACAGTATAACTCCATTTTTATCAACCAGGTCAGAGCAAAAAGAAAAGTTAATAAAATCTGTAACATATGATGTTACAAGTTTAAGTTGTCAACATTGATCAATATTTGAACATGATGTATATTGAAATGAGGTGTTGGTTGATACTTGGTTCTTTATATTCGTTAAAAGTGTATTTTTTATGAAATGGTGATATCACTTAAAATAATTCAAAAATAATAAATTCGTTTCGAGAATTCATAAAATTGGACTCAAATTAGTATTGGTTTATACAACACATGGCTCCAGATATTAGTGATAAGAATGAAAAATTGATAATTTTGGGGTCAATACAATTGGATTAATGGGAGGGATAATCATTTAATATTTACGCTGACAAAAACGGCAGTTTCATAGAAATGGTACTAGACTGTAACTAAATGGCAATAAACCTATTGATAAAATTGCTTGGATTATAAATTGTTCATTAGTTTTATTCCAGGGATGACCAGGGGGTAGGCCTCTGACCCCCTAGACCCCCTAGAGCCGAAAAGCTTGGACATCCCTGTTTTATTGTCACATAAGAGAAATGCATTCACCTGAGTGTTTCATCAACAGAACGGCCGACCGGCAAATCATTGATTGTTATTTGACGGACAATAGATTTCGGGTCAATAATGAAAAGTCCGCGCAAAGCGAGTCCTGATTCTGGGATCAAAACTCCGTAATCTTTGGAGATTTGTTTCGTCAAATCTGACAAAATTGGAATTTGAATGCCTTGTATTCCTCCGCTCTGTTAGAATTCAATTAAGGTCTTATTGAGTTAGCTTGCTCAAAAGCTCTATAGTTCAAAGTAAATAATAAAAATTGATTATGGTAAATGTTACCTTTCTAGGAGTGTTAGCCCAGGCCAAGTGTGAGAAATGTGAGTCCACAGAAACGGCCAAAACTTCAGCGTTTAATGCTTTGAATTCTTTGATGCGATCACTGAATGCTATTATTTCTGTGGGACAGACGAATGTGCTGTTCATTCATAACAGTTCACAACAATATTAATCAAAACCATTAGAACTTTTGCCAAACTCACAAATCTAACGGATAGAAGAATAAAACCAAATATTTGCCGCTATAGTCAGATAATTGGACTTGTTTAAACTGCTCCGATACTACAGCTGTAGCCTTGAACGGTGGCGCCGGTCGGCTCACAAATGCCTGGAGTGAAGGCACAGAGCTCTGGAATGTTCGAAATGCCAGTCGAGTGGATCCATTCACACCAACATTCAAAAGTGGTCGCAAAGACTGAATTAAATAAATTAATTAACAAGAAAACTGTTTAATTAGCTTGCTTACTCTATTGATTAATGAAACCATTTTCTGTGATATCTTTGAACTATAAGAGCAAATAATATGTTTTGTAAACACAAATCGCAGACAAAAGTTGAGACTCTTTTGAGAGATGAGAATCTGTGAGACTGAGTCGCAAAACGTCAACATTTGTATCACATGTCAAACATATGATTCAATTCATTCATTGATTTATTCACATTTCACTCAAACCTTACAAATAATTTTAAATATGAATAAAACTAATAATTTTCCCGGAAATACGAGTTTACTCGAAGAGTTGGACAGTAATTTGCATGAATACCATTTGATTTGTTTTATATTGATTTGGATTTGATTGATTAGAAAAGTTAATGGTTCTATTGAGAGACGGGCGGACACTCATCGGTTACCTGAGAAGCATCGATCAGTTCGGTAATCAACACATATATTGCTTCCATTGATTCAACTCTTATTTGAAGCGAACTTAGTTCTGCACCAAACCATTGAAAGGATTTATGTGGACGACAAATATGGAGACATTCCTCGGGGAATATTCTTGATTCGCGGCGAAAATGTTGTCCTCTGCGGTGAAATTGTAAGTCATATTAATTACTCATATGTCGAGCATTTTATTAGATTTCTTTGACTTTTTGCCGAATTGGGAGAAATAATGGGATTTTTGTGATTTGTTTGAATCATTATTGAAGGACATCGAAAAGGAAGACTCAAATCAACTGAAAAGAGTTGCCGTCGAAGAGATTCTTGAATTACAACAAATCGAAATCGAAGGCAAACAACATAAAGAACGGATTCGGGTTAAAGCTATTCAAGAAAGAGGTCTTTCCTTCCATTTGGAGTCCGCCACAGAAGACTTTTGACAGCTTTTGTTAATCATTTCACTCATATTTTGCAAAACATTTGTCTCAAAAATCATTAGAACTTTATTTCCAAAACTATTTAAAAAGTGAATAATTTATTCGCAAATTAAAATTATATACAATTTGGTCAATTGAAACAACAACTTGTTCAACTTGAAGTATCTAGTTCTACTAGCATGCTGCTTTAAATTATATACATAAGACATTCACATTAATTGAATGTTTGACCACTCGTGAAGTGGAATTCAAATTTACAAATAAGTATAAGAGAGACACTCATAAGATCTCTTCGTTTGTGAAGGAAAGTGTTCGACTTCTTTGTCGAATTGCAGGAGAAGTTGACTGTAATTTTTTTAACACTTCGTGGTCTTTGATTTCAACAGTTGTGGGCCTTTTGTCGGGATTGTGAGCCAATAGTTTCTTTAAAAGATCGCACTTAAAGACAAACAATAATTATTGACTCAATTATTAATACCGTAACTGACCGGAAACTTCAACATGTTGATATAAAGTGGACAGTGGATTTTGGCCACTCGACCACCGTTTCTATGTTGTTATAACCGGTTTATAACAACATGTCGTTAAAAGTGGTTCAAAGTAATGATCGATCATTTGAGGCATCTCTGATCAGAATTAATTGAAAAACTTATTTTAATTAAAATTAAATGTTTTCAATTCAAATCTTATTTTACAGTTTTTGACACAAACTTTGTGTAATTAGGTGTTGTTATACTGATCCAAATTATGCGCAGTTTCTATGTTGTTATAACTAGTTTATAACAACACCCTTTTGTACTGTCCACTTTATATCATGTTATATCAGTTTCCGGTCAGTTACGGTACAATTAATTACTCGATATGGATATCAATCAACAAGGTTAAATTTAAATACAAAAAATCAAAATGTAGGCAAACCTCTGGAATGTATTTCTGACAAAATTCTTGAGGAAATCTTTGTTTTCGTGCATTTATAAGAAGAAGATTTCTCTCCATTTCTGTTTTGAAAGGTACCAACAACTCGAAAAGAATTATTCCCATCGAATAAATGTCAACTTTATGACTATACGGACGATTCTGTACCTGTTGTCAGACAAATCAATTTAATGTGTGACACAATTACCACAAATTGAGAAAGAATTACCTGTTCCGGACTCATATACAATTGCGTTCCGACTCGATTAGTGTGTGAATCACTACTTTGGGTCAGAATAGAAGAAATATTTTCGTCATCACATTCGTTGGCTGCGGGTGTATGCGATTCGTCGTCCACAGCCGTAGCGGTTACTAATCCGAAATCTCCGATCTTTATATTGCCGTCCATCGAGAAAAATATATTCGAGGGCTATATTTGTAATCATTTTACAATTATATTATAATTTCATTTATAATAAGGTTTGCAAAAAATGTAATACTTTGAGATCGCGATGCATTAAACCCATCGAATGGACGTAATGGACAGCACTCACAATCTGATCGAATATATCTAAAATTGTATTGGAGTCACGACTCTGGGAATTGGCGAACAACCAGTCTTTTAAAGTTTCTTTTCTGCATAATTGCATTTGAATGTATAGATAACAGCGAGCAACTCCTCCCGTCAGAAGCACTTTAGGCCTTTCACTAGTCTTCACGAATCGATTACTGGTTTGATTTGAAATCGAACTTTTGTGACCCGAAGTATTGAATTGAGATATGGTCTGAATTCTATTGGTTTCAACCAATTTTATAGAAGAGATGTTGTCATCGAATACTATATCTAAAGACTGACTCTGTGTATGAGTTTTTCTCATATTATATGATCCGCTATTGAAGTGTATTTCTGACAAAACGTCTGTAGTTTTGTTTGAGTCGACAAATAAATTAGTGGACATTTGTTTGTCAGAAAGCAAAGACTCGTTGAAATGTGTTTTAGTGATGTCTTCTGTGTCCCATTGTTTATCTCTGTTCTCTTGCCATCCGGGAGGGGGAAGTTCAACCCATGCGTTATAATATCTAACGATACCCGAGTGCTCTAATTTAGATAATGCTCTGACTTCACGCATAACTTTCTCCCTCTGCTCTTTACGAATGGGAAGACTTATTCTTTTGACGGCGTAATGGCTTTCGTCAATTATGTGTTTGGCCTCAAATACGAGTCCAAAACCTCCCCTTCCCAGGAGTTGAATGGGTTGAAAGTCCATTTCATACCTTGAATTAAACGAATTATTTTCACTGCAATTATTAGTATCGAATGGCAGAGAGAAAGATGGTGTGGACGGGCTTTCACTCGATTTGCTCTTTGATTCTGTATTGCTATCATTTCCTTCATTTAGTAATTTATTGCAATTATTGCTTAATTTTTTCTTTACGATAGAATATATAAAGTTGAGGGCAAAGGCAGACACTATACTAATGGCAGTCACTTCCTTCCAGTAGTACCAAAGGGATGCGATCACTATTTGTTGTATTAAATCACTTTCTTCTTCATATTCTTCAAATTCCCACTCATTTTGTTCTTCATTGGAATTACCGAAGCATTTGGTTTCATTGTCTTCAATGGCATCAAATATATAATATCCGACATTATCTTCATTGTCTGAAGAGATCGAAAGTGAAAACTTAGGACTCGATTCTAATTGCAAGGACGAATCTTTTTTGACGTCGAAATGAATTGCTTTTGGTTTCCATTCGATTTGCAAAACATTAGATTTTGAATCAATTTGTTGCGTCACCTTTGAAACAATCAAATCATTCTTCTCTGACAGTTGGCTTTTGATTGCATCGGAAGACTGGACATACCACTGATGATCATAAAGACCGATATAAACAGTTGGTTGGAAACCATTCAGATTAAGATTAGTGTGACTCAAACCAAACAGTTTTCGTTTGTCGAATAAATCAATAGAATTGATTCGTCCGCTTCGGTAGTGCCAGACGTGAACTATTGGAGACTCAAAACGATAACTCCATTGAAAGGTTTGGGAGTTATCACTGAAATATCGTTTAACAGAAATGAATCCGTTCGGTACTATTATATTGAAATCGGTTTCTTTCTTTGGCTGAGAATTGCTGTTAGAATCGAATTCATCGTTTTGTTGGTCTTTTGATTCTTGACATTCAGAAAAAGAAGTCTCAGAGATTTGTGGTTCTGTTACAGAGAAGAACCACTTTTGGCGGCCGTTTCGCGGATCAATTGCACGAACCGTTTGTGTGATTCGTTTGAGTAAAAACAAGTCATCAAAGGTTTCGTTTTCATTGAGTTGAACAGAAGGACAGCCTTTAAGACCGCACTCATAATAAACTTTTCCAGTCGTTATATCGATACCCGATACCTGACTTTCCTGTCCTCCAGTTATGACTAAGTCATCGCCTAATTTGAACGAACTCTTTAGAAGAATGTCTGCATTAAGAGGTATGCCGTCAATAGTCTTCCCGTTATATAAATAAAGATTTCCATCGAGTGATGGAACCACTCGAACGACGCGTCCCTTTCGAGTGATTTCAAAATTGCTTATTGTCGACGAAAGCAGTGGTTCGGAGGCTAACACTTTGGTCCAAATGAGTTGTCCAGAGTCGACATCGAGAGCGGAGAGTTTGCCGTCTAATGTACTGATTATTAAAATTTCTCTTTTAAGGCAAAAATTGTTTCAATTAGTCATCATTTGAAACAAAATTTAAGTTTAGACTCACTTTTGGGGCGAAACTAATTTTTTATCGCAATTAGAGTTTAAACCATTGCCTAAATAGAGGTCTAATGGCAGTGATGTCGGCGATGAGACAATTGTTTCATGACTTGGATTAGTTTCAATGCAAACATTTGCGAACAAAAGTAGACTCAAACAAATCAAACGTATGGTATGACTGACGGCCGAAAGTGCCATATCTTTGCCACATATGACTCACTTTAAACCAATCGGTTATTCATTTTGAAAACAATTCGATAATTAATTAAAACAAAAATAAATTCAGTGAAAAATCAATAAATAAAACAAATTATTAGTAAATGAAAGCGATTTCATCACATATTGAATACGATTTCTAAAGTTTTGCGCCAAATATGAATCACTCGTCTCTTTAAAAGGACTGCATTAAGTTAATTTCTATTACTATATAATGATTAGATTACACTTGCTACTATGAACTTCGTCATTTTTATACAAATCAAACAAATAAGCACATTTAATTCTGGCCCTAAACATGGAAGATTGTAAGTGAACTAGCTATTTGTTGATTATGTCAATTGTGTGAACCGTGAAGTTAGTACTATTAAAAACATACAAAAAAAATTGTTGGAATCTTTCCTTTGAGTTAATCACATATTGAGTGCACATAAAGTGAGTCATCATTAGAACGGATGATGTGATGTAATATATCGTTTGATAAAATGTGCAAGTTTACATATCAAAACTACAGTAAACCCATTTACTGCTAATCATTATTCAAATCTAATTTTTAATTTATTTGTTTACATTTTGTTCTAACCAATCAACTTATCTGCTGTTGAAAATTCTTCTCAAATATATAATTGCTAAAGGTTGGGGTACAAGTTCATTTCAAAGGGCCAGTTCGACGAATGACGTCATCCAACGGTTTTCAATGCTTTCATTACTATTATTGCTTTCAATAAATAATAAAAACGGTACAATAGTAGCAAAGAGGGCCCTTATATATAGATATATATTTGAGAAGAATAACCAACTTTATCGAAAGTTATCAGAATATTCTGTTTTAAAACCAAATAACTCAAAAACTATAAATTCGATTTAAAAACTGATTTCGTATTCTTAATTAGTTTATTGAAAGATATTTCAAAAATAAATTTGGTGAGTGTAGTTCAAAGTTTCTAAAATTAGCGTGGTAAAAAGTGGGCGTGGTCAACTTTCATGATGCTAAAAAGTTTTGATATGTAAACTACTATTGTACCCTTTGCTACTATTGTACCCTTTGCTACTATTGTACCCTTTGCTACTATTGTACCTATTTTTTCTGTGTGAAATTTTTTGAAAATTATTTGAAATTTCCATAACTTGCCAGAATTTTATGATAATATGATAGAGAATAATCATTTATGCATACACTAAAAATTTCATCTTGCCAGAATTTGCCCGATAATACTTATGAGACTTCAAAGATAATGTATTCTCTATGAGGCAGTTTTATGCTATATAGAGCCAACTATATAGCGCCGGGCAGACAATTTATATTAAAATCTATGGGTTGGAGATTAATAGCAAAGTCATACTTTTCATGTATGACCTCCCTGTCAACTTTGAGTTTTTATTAAACGAACTAGGTGCAACTCTCAAATACAGAATTTGATTTTACACATAAAATACGACATTTAATTAGAAGCCCCTTTCATATCATATGCACTGACCCTTATCATAATCTTTGGACGTATTTAATGCTTAACTTTGAGCCCAACACAGAATCATTGCACCTATTTTGTGGTCACGTTGTACCAGCGCTCACTCTCTATGTCAACAAACCCATAGATAAGCAAATAAGCAGATAAGCCGTATAACAACTGTTCCACAACTTTATATACCATCTCAATCATTATTTGCGTGACCTTCAATAAGCAAATTGCATCATGCCAACATACAATTTTAATTCTGAGAAATTAGAGGTCATAAATAAAATTGTGACACCTTGAATATTCAGTCCATATATAATATGTAGGTTGCAACTTGCACCCCATTTGATATATTTAATGAAGATATGTTAGAAAATGTTTATTATTTCCATATTTATTGAAACATTTAAAACAAATTCATTTTAAAAATCACACAAAACAAGAGCTCAGAACACATTCTAATCATTTTCGAACTCAAGTCAATCAAACATTAATTAAAATATTTGTTAAACATTACAAACATTAAACCCTTTGTTGAAAATTAAATTCACTTCAAAACAATTTAAACGATCAGTTATTTTGAGAGTAAAAAAAGAGTCATTTTAAGTATATGTCACGCTTTGCATAATAGGGTCAAACCTATTATTGATTTGGCTTTAGATCATCCAAGAACATGATTTAGGGCATAAAATAACTCTTTTCTTAATCCTTTGCTTATTTATGAGAAGAACAGATATATTGATTGAAACAAATGTATTGATTGTATTGTATTTGTATCCATAAAATTGATTGAATATAAAGAATACATTGCTTTTGGAATGCGTTTAATAAAATAGAGATGACCAAGAAAATATATGGATATTAGTGAGATTTGGTGATTACCAAGATGTCGGTCCAACGGCATTGATGTCAAAATTAGAAATACAAAGATTTTTAAAACTGGGATTTCGTGGAATTTGAGTGGAAAGAGGTTTGTCTTCGATCTTATTCTCCTGATTAAAGAAACCGGTATAAAACCAACGCTTCGGATTAGCCGACAGTGTATTCTTCTTCTCCTTAATGTTCGCCAATTTGTTGTTTTCCATCACTTTTCGTATAGAATATGGAGAACTTTGAGGAGTTCCCACAGGAGTCACGTCTGCTGAAGAATTGCCGGCAGAAAGACACGAATCAACAAATGAATGGTCTCTTTGATCACTCGAGTGATGCGTTAAAATAGTTGGAGTGACTGAGGGCTCGAATTTATGGGTCTTTATCCCTATTTTAAATGGTTTGGGCGCCGACTCTGAACACAAATTTAGAAATTACTAAAAATGGCCCAAAAGTGCATATATTTTGAGAGCTCTTATCATTTAATTGAATCAAAAATAAGAATTAGAGAATCAAAAGTTACCGTTGTTTTGGATTTGGGTCACTTTGGATGACAAAAGACCATCATTTTTAGTGTCGAAAGTTTTGGTCGTTAAGAGAGTTAGTGGTTCGCAGAGATAGTCTGGCTCATCTGAAGAACAGATCGCATAGTCTTCGAAATTAGTCGAATGATTTACTCTTTCGAAGGGATTGTTTGTCCAGTCGTTCAAAAGATTTTTTCCTTTTCTGTTGTCCACTGATTCAGTCATTTGAAAAGTTTTGAAGTTTTTTGAATTTTTTTGACTAATATTAACACTATTTTAATGGAAACAAAAAATGCTTTAATACAATATGAAAGTCATTTGAAAAGTAGTTAATCGAAAATACTTTTTGTAAATCTCAGTATTAGTCAAATGAGAGTCAGAAGAGAAAAAGGATGCCAAGAATAAATGCATTTTATGAAAAATGCTCGAATCAATCAATTTATTGATTTTACTTTTCTTTTGTTTGGCAACAAATTATTTCTTCGGTTTATATATGATTTTAATATCGAACTGAAGGACAAACAGATGTATTAATTAGGAAATGGGAAAGATTTGTGATTAATACTCTTGTAAACAAATCAATTAACTAATGGCAACAAATATTTGAACGATAACACCGATTATCTCTAAAATTCGGTCCAATTATAAGACATTTCAATTCAATAATTAAAATTATGTGAAAATTTGTCAAGAAGTACCTAGACACTCACTTACAAACAAATCATATGACAAAAGATATGCCAAACTCTTAATTGTCTAATAAAAGTATTATAAAAATTCGTGAAAGACATGTAAGACATGTAATACTTACCAAAAGAGATAATACTTAATAAATAGTATGTTTGTCGGGATTTAAATGAAAGAGTCGGTTAAGTTACTAAATGTTATCAAATTCGCCAAATTAGACAAAACTGAAGCACAGTTTGTTTTAAATTTGATCAATAAATTCATAATTGGTTTCAAAAAATTTGATTAAATTGCGATAAAAGGATGATTTGGTTGTTGACGACAGGACTGCACTTCAAAATGTCGATAAATGTAAAGGTATTGAATCGTACAATAATTGGGCCAAAAGTGAGCGCAACTGCATTCACGACATTCACCACAACCTATGGTTTGGCAATAATTGCACTCAAAGTCGTCTCATAGTCTCCAAAATATTTGACGTCATATAAGTATTTT
>JAQGCS010000517.1:0-21634 GCA_034702105.1 Fuscozetes fuscipes
CAGAAAATAATAAGTATTCGTCAAAAGTGATGCTCAATATGTGTGCCAAACAGAAGGGCACAAAATATTCAATCAAATGATCAATCAAAAAAATCGCATTATTTAATTTTTAAAAACTAGCTCAAATTATATCATTTACACATAAATTCTTTTAATATCTTGGAATTCTATTCCTTAACTAGCAATCTTACAGATTTTCTAATTGCAATTAGACAAACTAATCTATGAAACTCCTTGTTTTATTGAAACTATAAAAATATTATCAATTAGCATAGACACAATCAACCCTGCAAACATTATTCCACCGGTATTTAGACCATCGATTATTATAAGATTTAATTCCATTGAATCTGTTTATCAAAGTTTAGTATTTAATCAGTGAAAACAATTTGAACTGCGATTAATTTAAACGCTAATAACTGTTATTAATACAAATATTTGAGTTCTTTAACGTAATTGAATGCAAACTTGAATTCAAAATGTTATTCACATTCGCTATGAATGAGAAAATTTATTATTTGAGAAATGCGACCAAAAAAAGACTCGAATCCGAAGAAACAAAAGACAAAAAGCAATTTATTTTGAAACTAAAACTTTTGTTGAAGTAATTAATTTCGACACTCGTTTTTGAGGACTGTCCTATCGGTCCAATCGAATGCAGGAGTATTTAGTGTTAGAAAGTTAGTCACAGTCTATAGATTTGGTAATTTTTTATGGTTTTCAGATGACCTGTTTCTGACATCTAATATAATAAAACTGTTGGTACGGAACGCACTGACAATTCAATTGATATCTTATGTCCGCATTTTGTTTAATGAAAACCCAATCGAAATACAAAGCATTTCAAACAATAGAAGAAAAAAACTTATATTGACTTCAATTCTGTTTGCGATCACTCACTAAAAGTCTTGTTATTTAATAATTATGTTTTTGGAGGAATAATAAGCCGTCAAATGTTTAAGAGTAAAAGTGATTGCTTTTCATAGACCAGAGTAATCGACAACTTGGGAGACAACACTTTACTTTCCATCTCTTAAAATGTTTTTGATTTCGTTACACAATCTCTGAGAAGAATCTAAACATTTGTTTTTCTTAACACAACTCTGATTAAAATCAATATGAAATTTGTGAGTCTCTTCGCTACAATGTTTACCTTGTTTATTGTTTTTCATCTTTCTTTGACTGATAGTTAATTTTGTCGTTTTTATGCCTCTGTTTGTCGATTGTATTGCAAAGAGTGAGTGGCGGACACGGAGAGAGATCCCAATATCACGAACAGGTCCTAATCTTTGACATTAATCTGGAATCTAATATTTGATTTGCTGTCAAAATATAAAATTCATTCGAAATCATTATTCATCGATAATATTTGATATGAATTTTGCTTAATTATCTCAAAAATGAATATAGGGAATGGGTCATCCTAAGAGCTATAAGTTTGGTTACAATACTGGCGATCACTATAATCCTCAGTCTCGACACGAAGTCAGGTAATCATAAGTTAAATCTAAATTTGATTCGATTGTAAGATAACTTTTGAAATCACTCTACAATTCGTCAACAGTGATGGTCCAGGACATGTCAAGGGATCTTACTCGTTCCGCGACCCACACGGCAAACTACACGTGAGTCCATATCTGCTCTTATCAGGGAAATTACTCAAAAGTTTTGAGAGAAAACCAAAATAACTTGCAATTTATCTTCGTTTTTAAAAAAGAGTAAATTCCTGAGCATGCTAATCTATGATTAATCAAAAGTAGAGGAAACCACTAAATAATCTCTGTTTGATGTTATCTATGCGATGAAATAATTGTTTTGATTAATTGATTTAAAGCATTATATAAGTTGTGATTAAATGTGTTTAACACTTAAATCTATTTTTTGTGAGAAAAACTCATTTTTCTTGTGATAAGTCATATAAAAAGAATATTTCAAATCATTATTTACGGCAATATTTAGTTCAAAAGATAATTATCGCGAATATATTCCGAAATATATTTTTATACCTTTAATCTACAGGTCGTTCACTATTCGGCTCATCCCAAACATGGCTTTCGGGTACACCTTAGCAAAGGCTGAGACAACTGTCGACTCAGGCTTTTTTGTAGATATTGAAGTGAAAAACATTAACATTAAGTTTAAAATCACAGATCACTTATGTATTGAAAACAAATAAATTATTTTATTTTTCATAGAATTTTAAGTTAAATAAAAAACAAAATTGTATTGAAATTTGAACAAAACAAACACACATTCAATTCAAACCATGTCTACCGAATTATTTTGCATTTGTATTAAACAACTTTATTCACTACATTTTGGAAATAAAAAAGTTTTTCTCATTTTTACTGAACTTTTATTCGATAAATAAGTAAATAATAGTTTGGTTTCATTTGATTAAACATAAAGAAAGTGTACTTTTATTTCATTATTCACTTTTAAATTACTTCAACTTTTTTAGTGTTATTTTTTGCGCTCAAATAAAGAGATATCAAAGTTTGAAGAATAAAAAAAATCCAAATTTAACCTCTCTTTGAATGTTTGAAAAAAAAGTTTATTTTGAGAAAAACTCCAAATAAATGTCAAGGAATTCAGTCTCATATCTGATTGACTTCTTTTGAACTTTACTATTGAATAAAAATTGCAGCGAATGTCATATAAATTAGAGACAAAAGTTATGAGATTATGGCTAAAATATTACATTATTTTTAGTTTTGTTATTAAAAGCACTCAATTTTGACACTAACTGATGGTTTGATAGCACTCTAATAAAGTTATTTCGCGACTCATCATTGGAGAGGTCGACATCAATCTCTTCGTCATACTCCGGGTCGGGGGCTCTCGAATGCGAATGCATTTCTGAATTGCGATTAGAATTGGCTCTAAAATTATTATTGGAGTAATGATTGTGCGGATGGTTATTATGGCTATTGTTGTTATGGTACTTATTATGATTGTGGTTATGATAACCATTAGGATTATTACGATTATTATTATTATTATTATTTTGCGAATTCCAAGACTTGTTATATTCATTAGCATTGTTTCGGTTCTCATCATTACTGTTGTCATCGCTTTGTTTTCTGTCGTCATTTCTATAGAGCTGTTCGTTCTTATGGTAAAGTTTTTCACTGTTTTCACACAAGACATTGTACCACCACTCGCACACTAATGATTCTACAAACAAGATCAATCATATAATTAGCTCCTTGAATATATGCTCTTTTTAAAAACAATGGCAATGAATTCGATAATGATCCAATTAGGTGTATCCTCTTAATTATGAATCAGAAAACTATAAATTTAGGCACTAATGATAGGGAAGCCCTTTGACTCGAACATCAAAATCTAATTATACTTTTTGATAAGAAATTAAGTAACTAATTGCGTGAAAAGGAGTGTAGCTGGTAGAATTCAAGTTCGAAATTTTCATTCAGTGATGTTTGAAGTTATAAAACAAATATTTAATTACGGATTAAATAATTTAAATATTAATTAAACTTATGATATAAAAAATATTTTAGAACTCACTATTTAGTCATTGAAAACGGGATTCAAGGTTATTATGGTTGTTATGGTCATGTTATGGACCTTTCATGACATAAATTCATGTGAATTCAAATTTGAGGACATTTGGGCAAAATATTTGAACGAAAGAAATAAAACAAAAATAGTTATGCAAAAAAGTTATGCAATCATAAAACTGATCTGTGTATGTTGTAAAAATTAGCTTCTATTCAAAACAGATTAATTAGCTATTAAAAAACTATGCTCTTGCCACTCTTGCTAACAGTTTGAACATCAACATGAAGAAACTAGACTAGCACCCATTACCAATTTCACCAATATTTGAATCAATGAATAAAAATGAGAAATTTTAAGGTCATTTGAAACCAAGAATAAAATAATGAGTTCAGTGATAACACATTTTTTAAATAAGTAAGTTTCGAGTAATTTATGCGAAAACTTTATCTTAAAATTAGAAGAAAAGTGTTTTTTGTGAAAAACTAGTGACGCGTTTCTGTTCTTTACTTTTGTTTCAGAGAAGATATGGGAATGAGTTCGATGTCAACAGTAATTGTCTTCACAAAACCGCTTAACCATATTTAGTGAATTCCCACAAATGAAAAGAAAGACATAATGTAATTGTTTTAAAAAGAAATTATTTCAAATAAAGTCGATTTGCATTTTTTAGAAATGTGTGTAAATTCGTAACTCAAACCTCATTAGAAAAACTAATCATTTGATTCACTGTTTGTAACAATTCAAAAGTCATTAAAGAATAGATTGTTATCTAATCTTAATTAAAGTTTTTATTTGTAAAAAAAGTAAATATCGATTAAAGGGAGTTAAATGAAATTTGTCTCACATCTTATCATTGGGAAAATCAGCTAGATGGCTTTCTATTACTCGAATTAACTGCTTTTAAATTATTTAATATTGAATTATGCAAATCAGAGACTCATTTGTCTAAAGTTTGATCAAAATATTTGAATGAAAATTTAAATTTAATTGACAAACATTAGAAAAAAGCGTAATAAAAATATCTAGATTAATTGAAAAAATAAGAAAACTTTCAGTAAAATCGATTCAATCACTCTATAAATAAATTTTTGTTAATGTTTCGTAAAATTCGATATTTTTTAGCTCAGAATAAGAAGAAAATTAGAAGACATACTATTTTTTTGTGAAATGTCATTAAAATTAGTAAATGTGCTCTAATTTATGTGTCGTTTGAGTATTGCGTTGAAATTGTATTTAAACTAATCCGAAACCTCTTAAGAAAATCTTAAAACACCGTTTTGTCGGCTCATTTCAACAAATCTTTTCTTATTATACTCTGATATTATTTCTTTTCAAATACTTATTGAATACTTCTTTTAAGGATAACTATCTGTAAAACATGTACTGAGAGTCTGACACAAATGTCATCCAATAGTTGGTAATCATATCAGAACCAGTTTTGGTCAATCATTCAAAGAATTACAGACACATACACTGATTGATAAAAAAATTATCCATTCTTTGAAATAATTGACTCAAATTTCATTCAAATTAGGATTCATTTCATGGAATCAAAAAAATTATCAAAAACTAAGGCAATGAACTGATTATTATTCATAATAAAGTCCTGTTGCAGGTTAACAGCAAATGACTACTTACGCTGGTTGAAAAGAGTTCCATTTGGACATAAAAACTTCTGACTGCCCTGTGCTGCACATTGGTGATAAACCTGATAAATGAGGTGTAAAAAAATAATCGATTAATTATTTTTGATGAAATACCTGACACTTTTGGCTGACATCCGCATAGAAGCCATAGGGTCTTCCCATACACGAGAATTCAGAATTTAGGGGAACACTAGACAACATTGGATAATCTTTTCCTGGCTGACCAGGTATACCACTTGATGACCACTCTTCAGTAGACTCATTATCGTCATTAGATTGTTGTTCTTCACTCTCCTGGAGAGGTGGGGGTCTGCGAGATGTATAGGGTCTCGTTTGTGGCCTTTGTGTAGACTCTTGGTGGTTATATTTAGTGGGTGGCTTATAGTTATCATTATTGGCCTCTTGTTCATCACTACTACTGTCGTCGTAGTAGTCATCGTCAGTCTTTGACTGAACGTAAGGAAAGGGGTTTTCATTCCTTTTAAGACTTTCTACGGCTTCGAACTCATTATTGTTATTATTATTGTTTGCATTATTGGAAAATGAATCGAAATGTTTGGAATTGAATGGATTTCCTTCATTAGGTCTGAATGGCTTTTGTTGATATGAATTTTTAACGTGTCTTCGCTCAGAACCAGCGATGGGCTCATCAAATATTTTGCCCTTTGGCTGGAATTTTCTGTCCTCTAATTGCACACTCATTGAAGCGCCCACTTGTCTGGTCATACCATCCCCCAACGCGTTGACTATTATCTCTGACTCAGGCGTAGGCTTTGGGTGCTGATGAAAGCCTTCAAAAGGGTGAGGCCGCCGACTAGTTTGCGGTCTGGGAGGTCCCGACATATCTGCAATTTCCATCAGGGTATGATGCGGGACAGGAATTTTCTGTATGAAAGCGGGTCCATCATTATTTGGTCTATTTCTTTCTAGATGTTTCGGCGGTTCAATCTCATAGAGTGCGGGTCTATTATGGCGGTTATTATCAAAAGTATAGGCTCTCTCTTTGATGGCATAGTTATGCGGTTTAAATGTTGTCATGTGATTGGGCGGTGAACTGAACTGAACTTTATTTCGATCCCTATTTTCACGTCGATTATGATTATAATCGTCATTATCTTCGTCTTCATTGAGTTCAATGTCAAGAGTTGACGGCTCGTCATTTGAATCCCTGTCAGTTCTCTTTTCAGATTCTCTATTTGATGAATGATTTTCTCTTAACAAAGCCTTTTGTGGAACTGAGTCTCGAAAAGTATTAGTATTCTTGTAATTAATTACTGACTTTGGATTGAAATGATTCGTTTGATATGAAATATGCTTTTGAATAGAGTCCACATCTGATTCAGGTTTCGGTCTGATTAGCGCCTTCTTATAGCCGCTTAATTTAGACACCGGTACTGACATTTTCTTAAAGTTACTTTTGGATGGCCTCGTATATGAGGTCCGCGAATATTTTCGCCATTTTGATGGTTCGCTCTCATATACCTTTTTGTGGTAATTTCTATGATCTCCGACATCCAACAACTTGCCATTTAAAAGTCGCTTTCGATGTGCATCAACTTCAGGTCTCTTAGGGTGGTGGTGGTGGTAATGGTGTGTTTGTTTGGGAACCGCAACTTTCATTTCATTGCTCGCAAAGGGATTCAATTCTTCTGAGCCAAAGAAGGACGCGTAGGGATCGTATAGAAGAGGACCGGTCTTTGGTTGTGATTAATATTCAAAGTATTTTAATTATATAATTAGAGTATTTAAAGACTGAATTTTCTAATTATTCAATCTTTGGTCTCATCTATTTATATGAGCTTCAAATGAGAGGTAAATTTACCTGAAAGGGGAACTGAGCTTTGGTTGAATATAAGAGTCCGACATAGCCTTCGAGATAAATGATATTATTTGAATTTAATTAATGGTTAATTTTATTTTCAATTTAGATTTGTTTGTCTGATTGGTTGGGAATTTTTTTCACTTAATTAATTGAGCAATTCTTTTAATAAATACTCTAATATAGCACAAGGGCTGATTAAATATCGAATTTTATGATTTATTGCCAGAATATAAAACTTACATCGATATCAAACTTCGATATCAATAATATTTTTTTTAATTACATATCTTTTGGCAAAAAACCAAAATCTGATTCATTTGTGGAATAAATGATTGGAAAACAAAGAAAAGATTTCAATCGAAAAAATGTAAATTATTTATAGATAGCTATATATTGAGAAATACTATTAAATTTTAATAGTATTTTAATTCTTCTTCTTTTTTGTCTCAATTTCTTGTTTTGATTAATTCAGAAAATAAGAGAAAAATTAAAGATTTAATGAGAAAACGAATTTCAAATTCATGTCTCGAGTATTAGTGTTATTGAAATTTAAAGAAAATTTAAACTAAAAAAAGAGTTAAAAGAAAAAAAATTTTAATCAGAAGTTCTCTTCGAATAACATAATCTTCTATTTCTGGAAAAATGATTGATTCCGAGTCTTTTACTTACCTATGATTAGAGAAATTAATCTGACGTCCATTACATCAAATAAGTTAATATTGATTTGAATCACTCTTTTAAATGAGAAAATTCTGGTCGAAAACCGAAGAATCAAAAGTGATTTCTAAACAAACATTAAGTGAACTGAAGAGAGAAAAGTTTGAAACAAAAGTTGAGTTCAAATCAAACAGAAGTGTTGTTCGATAGCATAACAATCAGTTTCATCTCAACACTAAAGATGTGGAACAAAATAATAAGTTTAGCGAAAAAACAATCGAAACACTAATACTTTTGAGACTTAAAAATAAGTATTTCACTGTCAGAGCACTACTTATTATACGCCAATAAAAATATAACAAATTTTAGAGATATGTTTGCCAACAGACCAACGCCTGGATGAGTGACTGGGCTCTCACAACAGTACTAACGATTTTAACGAAATATTTGGGTTAAAATACATTGTTCTGAATCATACTTCTTAAGAAAAATTGAAGAATATTGCTCTAGACTGCATACGGAAAGAAGCAGTGGTGCAGTGGTGCTCATCCAGCCATACCCAACCCCTTATACTACAACATTATTACTATTATTCGGCAACTTTTTTGTCTTATTTAGCAAACAGTTATTTAAAACTCTTATAACTTATAACTCTTAGAACTGGATTATAATCATATGGTTTTGGATTTTATAGAAATTATTTTTCATTTTAATTATAATTATTATTATCTCTTAAAGACTTCAATTCATAAGATTTAAGGCTTAAGTATTGAAACTCTACTATTAATTAGATAGTTATCGATGAAAAGATCCGTACAAATGAGTGTTTTTCTCCGTTTAATTTCAAGTTCAAGAGTTTTGATATCATTATCTGAATGTTAAGATTTAGTACTGTTTTAAAAACAAGTAGATAATAGATAACCAGTTAATTGTTTTGCAAGAAAAACAAGGTTTCAAAACATTCCAAAACGAACCCATATTTCACTTTTATTCAAATCATTTGTTTGTTTGTTTAGTTTCGAATAATTGTATGCTTTTCATAACTCGTTTCTATTTTTGTTGTTTACCTTTTATTTTCTTCAATTATTTATTACTTTTAAAAGAAGTTTTAATTTACTGTCTGTTGAACTCAGTTTCGAAATAATCAAAAAATATGAATCTCTTTATAATTTCTCTTTCAATGACTCTTTCAATGGTTTCGGAAAAAAGTTGGGTTTTGTAACAAACAAATCGATTAAAAATCAAAAATCAATTCATAAGAAAATTATAGGCTTGTGATTATCCTGGACAAGAGTTCAAAGAACGAGCAAAGCAGACATTGATTCCATGTTAGTGGGCGAAAAACAGCTGAATCTCAGAATAACAATTGTTAATTAATTGAGCAATGCACAATGTATTACATGTAATTGAATTTGAAGCCAATCAATGGTCAAAACCGTGAAATTTTTCAATTTTCCGAACTGAAGCCTTTCGGTTGTGAGGAGTGACTGAACTCTTGGAAAACGAATCAAATGAAAAAACTCACGAAATGTGTCGATCGGATCAGAGTTATAGACCTTTTTAATGTTTGTTTGGATTGTTTGGAATTTCTTTTATAGTCAGTCGAATCACATAATTAGATCATTTGATTCGACATTCACTCACTTGAAAGGCATTAAAATTGTTATAAAAATAAATCTTTTCTTTCTTTTGTAAAATTAAATCATTTAATAATTTCCGTTGATTTTAATAACTTAATAACTAAATGAAATGCAGACTAATTATAAAATTAGCTTGACTGATAAATGGTGCGAAGAAATTCATAAAATTTCCGATTTGAACTAATTTCCAGAATCCTTCGTCATTTTTTTTTAACCTGGATGAGATTATGATAAACTATTTTCCAAATGTAAGTATTGATTGAACTCAATATTGATATAAATTTTATACTGACTTTTATAGCAATCAAATCAAGAATATCTTTGAAGTTTGAAATTATGGTAAACCAAAAGAGTTA
Source organism: Fuscozetes fuscipes (assembly GCA_034702105.1). Classification (NCBI taxonomy): domain Eukaryota; kingdom Metazoa; phylum Arthropoda; class Arachnida; order Sarcoptiformes; family Ceratozetidae; genus Fuscozetes; species Fuscozetes fuscipes. The sequence continues at coordinate 9,647 of JAQGCS010000517.1, forward strand.
TATTGCAATTAGAAAAAAATAAACTGTTAATTAATTTTTGGCAATTAAATGGAAAAATTGGGACTTTTATTGCAATCATGAGTTTCACATAAAGTCAATAAATTATACAAAAAGAATATTTCAGAGATAAAGTAAATACAATTTTGCAGATTTTTTTTGTGTAAAAGTATATAAAATCCTATAAATCACTTCCAATTAAATGTTTGTAAATATTATTCATTTAATTTATATTATTTTTGTATTGAATTAATTCAAGAGAAATATTTATTGTAAATAAGAAATGCAAACAGAGGTTTCAGAGGTGGCCAAGGGCTATTATATTAACCAAGTTTATCAGCAAAAATATATTCAATTTTTGATTTTTCAATTCTGTTTGAGTCAACATAAACTCCCTCAGGTCTTGGCAAACATATCAAGTTTACAGTTACAACAAGTGTATTTCCTCAGGTCTTCCTTATCTGTGTGGAACCTTTCCATAGCTTCGACTCTTCCGATAAATATGGAGTGGGTTTTGAGTGTGAAATGAAAAAATCAGCTCATATTATATACAATGTCTTTTTTATACCAGGGAATAGAGTGAAATCAAAAATAGGACAATTGTTACTGTTCAAAACAATAGGCTGCCTGTTCTGCGCCGACTGGTTGGCCATCTCTGAGAAGAATATTATGTTTAACATAAAAGTTATAAAAGTTTTGTAATCCGGATATAATTGAAGTCGAGATTAGAAATTGAAATAAAACATTAATAAAGAGTTTATTTAATACAATGTTTTTATGTTTGAATAATATTTGAATACTTATTAAACAAATAAAGACGTTTTCAACAAACAAATGATGAGTTTCTCATTTAAATCGAGTAAACTTTGTGTGCGATTACAACAAAATAAAATATTTATCGGTTTATAAATATTTTATATTTGCCTTAAATGGAAATAAAATACAAAAATTAAAAGAAAAAAAATAACAACAAAATTGATTGGAGAGAAGAAAATCAATGATTTATTCGGAATATAAATGAATTCTCACAGAAAATGAATTGCAATCGAAAGGAATAAACAGTTATTTAAAAAGCGTTTAATACCAACAGAATTGCTTTTTTACAAATTATGCAAAAGAGAAGTATTAGAGAAATATATTCAGATTTAGTTTTAATCAGAAATTATTTTTTGCCTTTAAATAGATTTTTAAGACGTTATTAAAGAGTTGAATAAAAATCTGAATAAGTATTGAGAAAAATAGCAATCATTTTGATAATGTATTCCTCAACAGTTGGAAAACACATTAACATAAACGTTAAGTGCAGACCATTAGTGTCTATTTCGAAAATGAGCCACAATTTATTCAACAGACCTATAAACCGGACCACAGTTTCAATTCATGGAATTAGGGAAACTGTTCTTGAATTTCGAAATTCTGAGCTTAATTATAAAATAACGGTTTGTTTTTTGTGCAAATTTCATATTATTTGCCAAAGAATTTATCTTAGGATTCGTTTATCAAAAACCCGAAGCAATAAACCAAAGAAAAAGTCTCATTGCTCAACTCAGGGATGACCAAATAATGTCCGGTTAGATCCTTGAGATAAAATTCCAACTAAACACTACCCCCGTATGCACAACTTGTTTGCCCTACCTTAAACCCCCGAGTAATGGGATTGGCTGCTCATTAATGATTTGGAAGCTTTAAATTTGTTTTATCTCTTAAAAGATCTTTGAAACGAAGTTCATTGAAAAGGTTCTTGAAATTCAAATCGACTCTCAATTGATTTTCTTTATTAATCGGAAAATTTAGATCGAAATCAAAAGAGTTTTCTTTGCTTATTCCGAGATACTTGGCCTTCAAAATAGACAAGCTAACACAAGCGTTGAATTCAACACCAAAATTGATTAATTTGATCGTAAGAATAGATAATTAATCTATGAAAGTAAGTTATATGGAAAAAAGTGAAGCAAAAGTAAGAAATTCTGCATTAAGTGATTAAATGTTTAAAAATTAAAATAACAAATAAGTAAAGTATAAAAACATTTTATATAACATTTTAAAACAATAATAATAATACGAATAATTAAAATATTACAAAAATAATACTAAAATAATTGGTGGTTCGCATGAGTTTTGCTCTCAATTTTCTTCGGCAAAAACTTTTTTCTTTTGATTTTCTTTTGATTCTTATGATGTCTTAACTAAAAAATTCGTGAAAAATATAATTGAAATCGAGATTTGCTTTTATATTAAATCATTTTATCAAAGAATTAATTTAAAGCTGTTTTATATACCGATAGTAAAAAATTTTATTCGACTTTTATGCAAACCTGTGCACAGAATGTCTTTTAGTTTTGGCTCTTTTCTGACTGAGTTTCTCTTTGATTGAATCCATTTCGGAGTCGTCCTTATCCGTCAATTTCAATAGCTTTGGACAGTCGTAGTTATACCTGATATGAAGTTTGATTAGAAATTTAAATAATTAGATAATTATCTAAATTTTTATCAGGAAATCCATTCCCAGAAATTTAAATTGTATTCTGTTATTCTTCTTTTTAATTTCACGCTCTCTCTCTCTCTCTCTCTCTCTCTCTCTCTCTCTCTCTCTCTCTCTCTCTCTCTCTCTCTCTCTCCCTTCAAATTTTAATTAAAGGCGTTTTCAATGAATAATTTGAATAATAAGAGGAACGGAGAGAATAAAAAGTTGTCGGATATGTAAAAAATTAAAAATATTTTGTTGAATAAAGAAAATGAATATTTGAATATCAATGAGAAGTAAGTATGATCTGAATAACTCACCACCAATCACAAATTCCATTCTTTTCATTAAATATAGTGCCGTTCGGGCACAGGAAGGAATGTTTGTGCTTATTCTGGCAGATGTGCCAAACCTGGCATCCGGTTTCGACATCGGCGTAGACGCCATTATTCAAGTCTTTGCAATCAAAGCCAGTCTTTGGCACTGAATCCAGTGTCGGGTAGTCTTTTCCTGGAAGACCTTTACGTTTGTCTTTTGTAACCTTATTGGCCGTCGAAGACTTCTCAACAGATTCTGATGTCAGAAGAGATTGTGGGTTCTTCCTTCTGGTGACGACATTTCGTCGTCGACTATCACTCACATCGATATCATCTTTAGTTCGTTCCTCAAATGTGTTACGATTTGCCCCAAACTTTTGGATAAATGAGATACCGATTAATTTCTGAGTAAAGAATTTAATCTTATAATCCATTACTCGTCTGTTTGAATTTTTATGCGATTGATCCACTTTCTTCTTTCTCCTCGATTGGAATTTGGGTTCGCTTTGAATAATAGGTGCTTCTGTTGATGTGATTCTGTTAATGGAGGGCCGGGGAACAAACCCGTCCAAACTATACATGGATGGTCTAACACTCTTCGGTAACAGTAGTTTAGGAATTCTTTTCCTTTGTTTAATGGATAGGGTTTTGTTGAGCTGTTCCGCCACATTCTCTAAAACTATTTCACCGGTTATTCTATTTTTAGAGGACAACCGTTTGGGGATAAAGACGGCCACAGAATGCGACTGATCTGAAGATTGGATCTCAAAGATATCGAAATTTGTCTGAAAGTCAAACCAAAAGATAAACGGTTTGAGCAAAAAGTCAATTATTATGATTTACATGCATTTCATTCAAATTATATGAATTTAAAGACTTTAACAAATGAAAGGCCGACTGACCTGATTGTTGGGTCGACTTTCCAGTCGTCTGCGTTTAACTTTTTTAACTTTACGTATGGGTCCGGTGAACGTTGAGTTGATATCCGTTTGTCTCGTTTGTAGAGCAGATGCATATCCAATACGATTCCTTTGGGCCGATATGTCAGTAGTGTTGTTCACTTTCCTCAACTTCGGTGGGCGTAATCGAGGAAATCGAAATCCCCTTTCATTAGCCGATCGAAACACTTTTATGTCTTTCTTCTCGTCATCAATGAATGCCTTTTTACCGAACGTATTGTCAGTTTTCTTCAGATTCTGATCCAATTTGTCCTAAAATATACATAAATAATAATTTATTGGATTATTAAACTTATAATAAAATTCATTTATTCACTTAAAAGCAGTTCATTATATCTGATATGAAATTTAGAGTAAACGATCGAAACCTGGATAAAGAGATATATTGAATTTATTCTTGGTTACAAAAGAGGCAATAAAAACATATAATTATAGATTTATTGTGACATTTGAAGTGTTGCCTAACATTTAATGGAGTGTTAATATATATATATTCATGAAATGATAATATATCACAACAAATATGAAGAAAATAAACAATTCTTTGGAGTGTTTTCTCTGTGAATATCAATACGTCCGAAAAGTATAGAAAAAATGCATTTCTTTTCTTTTCTTTTGATTTATATAAAAGATATTGAATTAAAAGATGTAAATCATTCCAGTTTTGAGCGAAATGTGAAACACTTTTTCTTATTTCTTATTTAATTTTATTTATACGCGAAATGGTTCACAAAAAACACTCGAAAATCAATCATAATTTGGGTGAACGCCTGCAAAATGTGCCCGAATTCCATTGAATTCAATTTGTTAATGACCAAGCCAATTCCCTTCATTAATGTGAACAATGGTCATTTGCAAAATTAATTATCCAAATTGAACAGCATGAACAAATTGGCAAATACTCGAATAATTTGCTTGTGCTTAAAAAAGCGAAACATTTGTCAATTTTCTATTAAAACCAGCATGCTCACATAAATGACTTATCATTGATAAAATCAAAATAAATACTCCAACTTAAATGAAATTGGATCGAAATTTGCTTAACAATTATACAATTGTACATGGTGAATGGTGTAAACCTGATTGACAGGGGATTTGAAAATAAATACATTTTTGATAAAATAAAGTACTAAAACGTTTGACAGAAGAACTTAATTTCATCGATCATTTTGTTTTTTGAAATACCTTGGCAAACGAATTAAAGTTTAATTGTTTTACTGGGCGTTAATTCGAATAACAGCTATGCAAATGTTTGTGGATTTTATTGAGTCTGGAGGATAACCAGCACAATTTGAACTCTCAGCTAATTAAAGTTAATTCTTAAGTATGCAAACAAATTGAGAAATAAAATTAAGAGCTTTTTATTATTTGTCTCGTTTTTGTTTTTCCCCAAATGTGTAAACAATTTAAACTCAGGTCACGTATGTCTTAACTCAGTATTTGGTATACAATAAAATATACTTTGTTTTCATCGAAGAGATTATTCAATTCATTGATTATTTCTGACATCGGATTAGAAATTCTTATAAATGTTTTGAAAGCGAACTGATATCAGATCCAAATAAGAGACAAAAAACAAATTCAGTTTTAATTCCATTATTTGTTTTATTATTCTCTTAAGTGTTTTAAGGAAGCGATTCATTATACTCTTGTATATTATTTTGTAAAATGGTTTACACCTCTTTGTGCACATTTCCGAACAGAATCTGTTTTAAATTACACAAAGAGTGAGAAAATAGTGACCAAATCCCAAATTCGAGTTATTATTAAAATATTAATCTAATTATATTTTTTGTACTTTAATGAAACTAAACCCTAAACGACATAACAAATGATTAACGATTTGTAGAAAAAATCTTTTGGTTTTCTGCTCTTAATTAAGGTTTGCATTCGGCGAACGAGAGTCTAATGGTGTGATTGTGGCACAAATTTCATTTCTATTCTGTGCTGAAGGCATTTGATAATAATTACCGCCAGAGTTGACGACCTGATAGAGCCATGTGGTCAGGTTTTATTGGATTCTTACCCGAAGACATCCCAACGTTTTGTTAGTAAAGAGTAATTTGATAGCTTTCAATGGTTCGCATATTTAATGATTGCACTCAAAATTAATACTTATTTTTAAACATTAAACTCAATTAATACGACATTATTTTGATTTACATGCTTTGAGTCAACAAGGTGAATTGTGAAATGTTTCAATCTCATCTCAAAATGAGATTTTATCGATTGATTTACGATGAAATCCAAGTGCATTTTGAAATCTCCAAAACTCAAAGTTAATGAATGCAAAGGAAAACCTACTTAAATGAAAAAGAGAATATTTTCCTTACAGTTAGGCATATGTTTGGCTTTTTGTGAACAATTTTTAATAAATCTGAGGCTTTATTTTTATGCTTTGACTAGAATTTGAAAAATGCCTCAAATTTTATTTTTAAACAAAAAGTTTTAAAAAACAAGATTTCATTAATAAATTCAATTACATTACGGTTTGAATGTAAGAATTTAGAGTAAAATAAAAAAATATTTCCCAAAACCAAAGGTATATATTGAAGTGAAACTCATTTTTCTTGTATTACAATAGTATTGAATAAAAGAAAAAACATTTAGTAATCAATTTCTTGAGTCGATCTCATTTCGACTTTCGATTTACACCAAATATTTTTAATAATCGTTTCGAAGTCATGACTGAACTCAACGAATAATTTTTTGCAAACTTTCAGATAACCGATAAATCAAACCATAATTTTATTCACCGATTTTAGTGACGTTTCGCTGATTTTATCATTGTTTGATCAGTAAGGTATCATAATCATCGAGATATTAGCTTCCAATTAACACTAGGTCACGTTTGGTTAATAGTCATTTAAATTTAGAAAACACTTGATACTTTATAAAGCATTAAGGGTATAATTAATAGTATAATACCTTGATATCTATTATAATCTATTTCTCTTTCAATTCAAAAATAACCTTAAGCTCTCTCTCTCTCTCTCTCTCTCTCTCTCTCTCTCTCTCTCTCTCTCTCGCTCTCTCTCTCTCTCTCTCTCTCTCTCTCTCTCTCTCTCTCTCTCTCTCTCTCCCTCCTCCCTCTCTCTCCAGTGATTTCAAGAACTGCGGAATTTTTCATTTATTCCATATTTTTCTCATTTATATTCTTCTTTTCATTCGAAGATTTAGTGAAAGATAAGATTTTTTTGCGTTTTTTGTCGATTAGTTGATTGTGTTATACTCTGAGATTGGAATCAAAAAGGCTCGGGTCAGTCACGTATGTCAATGATGTGTATCTCAATTGAAATCAATAAATTAAATGATAAACTTAAATGCTTTTCAATACCCAAACAACTATTGATAGATGGATGCGATAAATATGTTTTACAACAAAAGCCTCATTCAGTTGAGTTATAAAAAACACATCAAAAAAACGTTTTGAATAAATAATGAAAAAATAAATGCAAATAATAATTATTCGCTTAAATGATGACATCAGTGTAATCGCATTTATTATCATTTTAATGATTATAATTTTAGTACAAGAATCAAATATTCAAATGAAGTTCTGGGCTATAATTAGATGAAGATTCAGTCAAAAGGGAACTTCACTTTAATTATTATTTGTTATAAAATTTAATGAAATTAATTTCCAATTAAATCGAGTAATTGATGCGATTTTACTTATTAATTACAAATTAAATATTCAAATAATTGGGAAAACACGAAGGTATTTGCCGCCAGGATCTCTATCTCTCCCCTCCTTCGATCAAAAACAAAACACTTGTGATAAGAATCAAATGTTTTTATTAAATGTGATTAAAGAGATTTTGAAATAGTGTTCTCTCTTTATTAAAATGAAAAATGCATTTATTTGGTGTAATAAAACAAATATCAAATTAAGAGAACTATTGTGCGCTGTTTTCTTATTCGGTGCTGGAATTGTCCCCTCATTCGGCCCTTTATTCTGTGCCTCATTACTGATTGTATTCTCTGACAGCACTGAACTTTGAGACAAATTTTTCTCTCAATTAAAATTCAAAACATTATTAAAAATATAATAACAATAATTGGGTTGAAATTTCAATAACAGACACAAAAGAGTACACTATTTTTCTTCTTAAACACTTTATGCTCGAAGAGAGAGAACTGTTTCCGAATTATTAATCAAAAGATTTCTAATAATTTCAATGCTATTAAAGTGATTTCATTCATAATATTTGAGACAATAGATGAGTGTTTTACGTCTGTGAGGTTTGGGTGGCGTTTAGTAATAAATAGGTTTTTTCTCCACGTTTTTAATTAAAACTCATATCAGGTTTTTTCATAAAATTTTTGCCAACATTTGCATTGATGTTCAGAATTCATTTTATAGTCGAATACAGTACTGTTGACTATTTATCATTTATTTTAATATTTTTTATTTATTCTTCAGTGTATTCTTCACTAATTTTTAATGGTTTAGCCGATGATCTCATAATTTTGAAAATAAACCATCTGTTTGTGTAAGCTTATTATCTAGGAAGTCCTTGAATTATTGTATGGCTGAGAGGTCAACTATATTACCACTCATTAGTCTTTTGTATGGATTAGGAATTGGCACCGATTTTCAACCACTGAATTCGTGAATAACTATCACTTAATACAATTCATGACTTAATATCGATATGACTTAACTCTGGAAAAGCTTTTCGGGTTTCATAACAACAATCCCTTTGCTCTAAACTTTAGAGTCTAATGGAATGCATTTTTGTTTTCTACGATTAAAAGATTAATTTTCTAAAAGTTGTGATTATATCGAAACTCAATTATTCGCTAATCGTTTCCAAGATTACTTTCAAACAAATCGTATTCAATGTCAGAGATCGCATTCATGCTCATCTTCTAAAGGATTAATTGACATACTCTATCAAAATTATATTCAAACAACGTAAATTGTTTATTTTGGTAATATGGGTAATTGATTACCCAGTTAAAAATAATTGATTTTGGAGTTTGCCTTCAAAAAGAGTATAAAACCCTATTTAAGCAAACGCTCCATTTTATATCAAACAACGATTCTATAAAATAGATTACATTTCTTAACCAAATGTTACTTTTTAGGTAAATGATTGATAAAGCCTTGAATTTGCAAGTTGCAAGAAATGGGTTCATTGTTAAATGGGATTACATTTGAATTATTTAATTTCATAACTTTCTCAATCATTTTTAGCGCTTATAATAACTAATAATTCAAATTAAACTTATAATTGATAAGATATCCATGTCATTTATGACACGACATAACAACACTATTCAGTTCACAATTTCGTTGATTATTATTATAAAAGTAAAGCTAATTATTCACAAAAAATAGACTAAACTTGTTTTCAAGACATTGTCTCTAATTATAAAATGTATTGTAAAACAAACTTCTGATTAAAAACAAGTTCGAATCAAACCTAATCCCCACTACATTTACATCATTTACGGGTGCCAAACGATAAACTTATACTATATACTACATTCTTACTTCGTAAATATAATGAAAAAATAACTGTTCTGAGAAAGTTTTGCGAGAAAATTAAATGAAATTATTGTAATAACAGGAAAGTATGAAATTAATTGTCTTCGATGATTGATTCTATCAGATATACTAATTGAGTAAGAAGAAAAAAATCCAGGTTTTTATCAAAATTATTAAATCATATTTTGTTTTAAGTCTCGAATCGATGGCTTCTGTTCTGAATTCTCAGATAAATGTTTACAAATCGCGAAGAAATGTCACGAAATTAGTTAAATGATGTTATGACACAACTAATGAGTTGGATCTGGGCTCATAAGGTTTCTCAGCACTCGGCCAGTACAGTCAAGTCCTCTTATAACTTAATCTTTAGTACCACCAAGAATTTATTCCTTAGGCTAGAAATACTTCCCTAGTCTAGTCAACAAATAGTTACCATAGATCTTATTCGTTAACCTACTGAAATAATCTTGGATCAGAAATATTTGTTGACACCTTGATAAATTTTATGCGCATAGTATACAATTAGAGAGTTTGAGTGTGCCACTTTTTTAATCAAATTTATAGCGTCTTCGAGACATTACTGGCATATAAAGAGTCGATTCGCGAATAAATTAAATATAGATTAACGGTTTCTTTTCATATCAATCTAGCTTATCTCTCGATAAACAAGAACCAAGTGATGAGAAGAACTGTTAAAATTTGTTCTCAAATTTCAAAATAATTTTGATATTTTTGTCAAATTGAATGAGAAAATTGCAAATTACCTGAATTTGTTCCTTTTCTTCCACTATTTCAGGACTGGAAGTGACTGTAGATATGGTGGAAATGGAGTCATCTTTTATCGTAACTTCGGTGTCATTTAAGGCTTGTGTCGACACTAAAATAGAAATGTTTCAAAAAAATGATTTCATTTTTGACTCCAAAAAAAATTATAAATCAAATTAAAAATTATAAGATTTTATTCGAAGCGTTTTCAGAGCAAAGCTTCCCTTCATTGGTGTCAACCCATATATTAATTAATTTATTTGCAAATCATTTTTTGATCAAAAATTAAATAAAAGTATTCAAATTCTCTTCGAGAAAATCTCGTTATCATCGCAATAATTAAGTGAACCTAGCACTTTCAGTCCATTATTTTCCAGCAGGGATGCCCAAGCTCGGCGACTCTAGGAGGGGGTATAGGGGGTGGTTTTTCGCCAAAAATTGAAAAACACAAAGGGAGAGTAAGGTAAAATACAAGCCTGTGGGAAGTATACCTTTAAGGTATACTTGTTAAATGTTAAATTTTTCAAAGTTCTAGGGGTGATAAACTCAAAATTTTTGACTCTAGGGGAAGGGTAAGAGGTCTACCACCACTTGAGCATCCCTGACTTTACAAGTATGAGGGGATCTATAATTTTAGTCAACGGAATCTTCCTAAAATTTTCAAAATCGTTAGAAATACCACCTTGCTCATGTAGGATTGTGAATGTGATTGTTGCCGTGACAATTTAAGCTAAAATTGTCAATATTTTAGATAAAGTATTGAGCTCTAAATAAGTTTAATTTGAGCTAAATTTACACAAATATAAACTTATTTAGAGTTCAATACTTTATCGCAAATATTGGCAAAAACTTCTCTTCCAATTAACATCAAAATCAGGGATGCCCAGCTTTTCGACTTTAGGTAGGGGTTTTTCAAAACTTTTCTAGCGAGGTCTAGGAAGGTTTTTAAATTTGCCGCAAAACAAAAATGCAAAGGCAAAATGCTTGGCTCGGCAAAAACACAAAGGGTCCCTTTGAACTTTTTCCAAAAATACGAGCCGCCTCGCTTCACTCGACGGCGAGGGGGTATACCTGTAATGTTAAATTTTAGAAGAATTCTATGGGGTTTTGCCTAATTTTTCGACTCTAGGGGGGGGGGGGTCAGCGAGCAACCCCTTGCGCATCCCTGATCAGAATGAATTTAATGAGCATGACTACATTTAATTAAATTGCATTTTTCTTATAATTGTATAAGAGTATTGCGAAACTCGTGGAGAGATTGGATTCAAAAGAATTGGTAACTTATGTAAAGACCACACCCCTTACAATTGATGAATTTGTAAATTACTTTAATATAAAATTATTAAAAAGGTCATTCAGTAAAAGGTAATTGATAATTGTCCAGGATAATCATGTTTTGTAAGAAAAATTATAAGAAAATTGCATGCCAATTTATTTGTACTCGTGAATGGCAAGTGTTTAAAACAAGTTCGGATCAATTCCCACTACATTTACACCATTTATTAAATTTTAAAAGAGTTTTTCTTTCCAATATTGAAATCCCCATCTAAAATGGCCGTTTTACCCCCATTTTTGATTACCCAATTAATCTCATCCATCTTTAAGGCATATCTATATAGACCAGTCCCATCTCCATCTCTCTTCAAGGCATTTCTCCATAGGCCATCTCTAGCCCTACCTCTCTTCAATGCATATCCCTAAAGGCTCAACCCCATCTCTCTTCAAGGCATATTCCTAAAGGCTCAACCCCATCTCTCTTCAATGCATATCTTCAAAGGCTTGCCTCACCCCCATCTTTCTCCAAAGCATATCTCTATAGGCCAGTCTTAATCCCCTCCATCTCTACTCTTTCTTATTTGAGAATTTCTTTTAAAAATATCCTCAGCACTGAATTTAACCATTTCAAAATTTGTGAAAACGGGGAGGGGTGGGCAAAATCGGAGACCCACAAAACTATATACTACATTCCGTAAATGTAGTGAAAAACAG
>JAQGCS010000518.1:0-21604 GCA_034702105.1 Fuscozetes fuscipes
GCAATGAACTATGCCAAGGTACAAAGTCAGGGGAATGTCATCTTGGCGGTTTAGATGGCTTTTATTGTGATTGTGAGGGTGACACAACAAAGTATTGGGTTTATAATAAAGAAAAGTAAGTTTGTTACAATTATAATAACTTTAAATTAAAAAATTATCTTTGAACAACTTTTCAGGCAAATTGGTGAATGTAAAACAAAGCCTAAATGTCCACTTGATGATTATGATCGAAAGACGCAAACTTGCACAATTGATTCATCAAATAAGATAAAAATTGAGTGCAAACCGGGATTTGTTGAGATAACGAAAGGAAAGTGTGAAACATATGACGTTTGCGATGAAAAGCACAGAGAGAATAAGAAACACCTTCCCATAAAACCATGCTCAAACAACAAAAACTCTCATTGTTACCCAACTAAACTATCGGGAACTCTGACAGATTCTGACTATAAATGTGTATGTGAACAGGGCTATAAAATCAATAATGGCGGTAATAATATTAGTTGAATGCAAAGAATTTCTAAATCAAACTAAATATCTTTTTGTTTTTTAGATGAAAAGAACCCTGTTTGTTCACCAATATATTGTGACTTATCCTCGGCTAATAAATGTGACCAAAAGTGTATAAACAATGCGTCCGCACCCATAGGCTATACCTGTGATTGTTTTAATCACGAATTTTATACACTCGAAGGGGAAAATATATGTAAACCAAAGGCAAAGAAATGCAATTGCCCAGCTCCTTCATTTTGTGAAAGTGATCAGGATGATTGTAAATGTAAAGGAGTAGGTGGAAAAACAGTCGAGACTATCAAAAATGCCAATGGAAAAATAGCTTGCAATATTAATGGTAATAAATAAAGATTTTTAAATATGAACTAACTAGTTAATTGGTTTTAGCACTAAACATAAAAAACATAGAAGATATCTGTCCCAACGGTAAGACATTTACGGAGAAAGATCAATTGGTTTGCAATTGTGGCGACAAATATATCAAAAATAATGAGAGTCTGTGTTCTTTGAAATCGATTTGTGGCGAAGGAAGTGATGGCAGAAAAGACTGCGACCGAAGAAACAAATTATGTTTTGTCGATAACAGCGATAAAGGATATCAATGCACAGGTCTCGACAGTTCTAAACCTGGACAATGCCCTCCTGGAATGTTTGATGATAACGGTGTTTGTGTTGACTATTGTAAAGCTCGTCAAAGAGTAGATTGTTCTAGATACAATGCATTTTGCGATCCTACAGTGCCTATCTCAATTAGTAGGAATGAAATAGCTCAGGATTACTGCATATGTAAACCAGGTTTTATTGAGAGGGGAAGTGGTACTTCATTTATGTGTGTGGTCGGGAAGTATACAATTCAATTCAATATAAGCATTAAAACCACTTCAGATATCTTTAATTTTGAAGATTTTATAATAACAGAAGATATTTCTAACATTAACATGCAGAAATCCTTTACAGCAGATCTTTTGGGTTATTATAGAGAAATTAAAATTGCACACCAGATCAATTTGAAAAGAGCTGAGAATTATGCTCAACAACTACAAGAATCTAGCAGAAAAGAAGTAATTTTGAAACATGTTAGACATCTGATCAAAAATACTTACTATTATTATAAATATGAAAACACATTAAGAATACAGAATTGTGAAGAACAGAATAAATTTTACCACTGCCTATTTACTCTGACCCTGGATAGAAATCCGTCTGAGTTTAAAGAAAAATTGAATAAACAATTGAGTGATTTATGTATTGACTTTGAGAAATCAGATTACTGCTTTTTCATATTTCCAAGAACAATGGATTATTACGCTGATGCAAAAACCACCAGCAATGTTATTGTATCAAACAAGAAAGAACTTGGAAGTGAAAATACTGAATCATACAAGGTAAGTTTTACTTATTTTATTACATTTACCTAAAGATAATTGTTCTGGGGAATAAAATAAGCCATGCCAAATGGGAACCAAATACCGGTACACTAATTGTGAAATCAACTCAAACTGTGTGGACAGTAAAGAAAAGGACTCTTCATATTTCAAATGTGTTTGTGACACCAACTTTTATAAGAAGATTGGCCAAGATTATGTTGAAACTGACAAAAATGAAATGAGCAATGACACAATTCAAGAGCATTGCATTAGTGAATATGAGCAAAATTAATTTAAAATTAAGACTAAAATTTTCAATTTGTTTTAGTCAAACCTGATTTATGTCAAGAAAAATGTGTGAATGGATCATGCACCAATTTCCACATATCAACTTTACGTCAAGAAACTATGGACTATTATGTGCCGGTTCTATGCAAGTGCCCTCCAAGTGGAGTCATCCAAACTCGTTCGTTACGTAAGTTACTGAAATCACCTGGATTTTTAAAATGGATATTTTTAATAAAGTGATTATTTTTAAACTTGCTAGTTAATTGCAGTGGTATTATGTGTGACGATGGAAAGTGCATCCCCAAGAAGGAAAATGAAATGCTTTGCAGTTGTGCTTGAAACCATGCTCACACATTTAATTAATTTGAACCGAAACCTCTCTAAATATTTTGATTAAACATTAAAATTGAAATATTTTATTGAAATTAAATATAATTGATAATTCAAAAAACATTCAATAACTTTAGCAAAACTAATCCAACCAAAGATAAACACTTTGTTTATTGACTATTTCTCACAAAGTTGTCATTTGTCTAAAAATATCAGAGATGTGCAAAAGTGGGGAAAAGTCATTCACTTTATAAAAGCGCAAATAGAAAATCTAATATTCATTATATGAAAGAACGTTTACTTCTTGTAATGCGAAGGATTACTGAATACCTCTTCACCACTGAAATCAATCAAAACAAACTTAATCCAAATCCACTGAAACTAAGAGTTAAAACTCTGATTAAACTTTCATTTATTTGTGAGAAATCTCTGGAATTCAATGCAAGGAATTTCCAAATTTGAATAACAGATTATATTCAGGTTTGAGAGTCTGTTACCAAAGACTAATCCAAACAAATAACTTCAACTATTATTTAAAGCGAATTAATTGCAAGATTCAAATCATTTGTCCAAAGATTTAATTTCACAGATGCTCTGAAATTCAGAGTCTGAATATTCAATCGAATAAAATCGTGTTTTCAAATATTTTTAACTAATATTAAAATTCAATAAAAGTTTTATTTTTGTTCAAAAGTCAATCAAATCATTTATTGTCAACAATTCCATAGAAATCGAGCAAAACTTTGATCTTCAAAAAAGTGGATCACTTTCTGACATTGAATTTTGTTGAGTTCATTGAAACATTGAAAACGCTTTTCATCGGAATCGTATTTATCTCAGAAAAACGTGAGTTTGAAAAACTATAAACTCATCTATTAATGAGATTAGAGATCGGGTTTCAAGAAAAACAGATTAAATCAAATTTGAAACAATTGTTAGCCGGAGGTAAGCAAACAATTTATTTGAGAATAGGCTCAACAGAACTGAAGACTACGTGACATTGGAATCGAGCATTTCATCAATAAAATGATGGCACAGAACAACACATCAATCATTAAAGAGTTGGACTCTGAGGTGAATGACAGCAACGATAGCATTGAAGTAATTCACGAATCGATTAATAATAACAAAACTGTTTGTAAACCGAACGACAATTCAGTTAATATGAATTCACATAACTTTTGGCGACCGTTTGAGACTCCGATTGAAACGTGCGATAATGTACCGGTATGTCCATCACTGAGCCAACCATGCGATCGACAGAACACTCGATATACATTTGATCTCAACCATCAAAATTCCCGACCGATTGCATACCTGTCCGCCGATTCGGGCCGATTAGTCATCAGTTCGACAATACGCCAGCATTTGTGTGGAAACACTTTAGTCAACACATGCGAAAGAGCACATCCATATCTCTTACCTCCAAATCAGACGAATCGATTTGTTCCGATCCAACCAAAGCCTGGAAACTTTGAAAATCGACTAAATTTACCGAAAGACAGAAATCCATTCAAATGTGAGTTCAAAAGTTGTGGAAAGTCCTTCAAATTCAGAAGTGCTTTTCAGAACCACCTTCTGGTGCACTCAGACGAGAGGAAGTTCTGTTGCACTCTTTGCGGCAAACGATACAAACAGTTGAGTGGACTCTATTCACACGAATCGGTAAAACATTCGGCAAAAAGCAAGAGATTTGTCTGTGACTGTTGTGGTGAATGTTTTGTCGACTACCGAAACCTCCGAATCCATGAATACAATCAACACGAAAGCTATGAGTTCACAAAATTTGAGACAAAAGCTCTGGAAAGGCCTTCAATAGGTCTGGACTTCAGTTCTGATCATCATTCAGATGACTCCAATCATTCACATTAATCGAAGACTTGTTTCGAAAATTATTCTTAATGTAAAAATTTTTAATTTACTCGTTTATATCGATTTGATAAAGAATTTATTTTTTGTTCATTTATCGTGTTAATTTATGTTTCAATAAATATTTGCCATGTTAAACTCACAAGTTTGTCGAAAAATATTTACTAAATTTAATATTTCTATTAAATTTATATCAAATATATTCGAATAAATTATCTTGGGCAATCTTTTTTAGATCTTCAGGTATTTATAATATTGAAACAATCCAAAGAAGTACTTGTTAATTTTTACAGTAGTTCTTCTGTAAGAATCGACACTTTTAAAATTTTAAAACAATTATATGATGTCATAAATAAATATAATAGTTTATGTGTTTAGTCGTATTATGAAATATTTAAAATCAGTGTAAAAAGAAAATGAAATAATTATTCGCTATACACTATATAACTGTCGCAATCATGTGAGTAATTTTTAAGTGGTTCATTTATCAGAAGGGATGATCAGGATTAATTTATTTTTTAAACTTCATACATATTTATAAGCAATATAATATTAACTTGTTTTCAATTAGTCAAAGAAAATGTGTTTTAAAATGATAATTTGCAAATATGAATATCAACTCAGTGTCTTTGCCCATGAATATTACTCATTTAAAAAACAGAACAATGAAGAATTAAAATTTTAATTGCAAATTAGAGTCTATACTATGACTAAATAATTGAAAGTAAAAGCCTTAACCACTGAAATGTACCATTGACATTTATAATTCAATATTTAAATCAATTATATTTGCATTATATCAATTCAATCCATCATAATTCAAGTTTATATTCTCTGACGGATGACATTGAACTTGACAAAATAATACACTCGAGCCTACTGTGTATGGAATAAATCTGCAATAATTTAGATAATCATTAAAAACAAGTTTCAAAAACTACTATCTCTTCAAATATTTCTTGAGTTTGAAATTCATTTAAACAATAAATTTTGAAAATAATATTTGAATTTTGTTTTGATGTCAAACAAACATTTCTTCTAAATATTTACTCAATTTGTAATCAAATGTCCACTCATTTATTAATTGACAATTGCTTGTTACAATGGGCAATTTAATATCAAATTTCTATTTACTTAAGTTATCTATAAAACGACCTGTGCTCTGAGAGCCTCTGAGTACAAGCGATAAGTCACCGGATTATCTGTTGTCAAACTCGTGTCAAAAACTAGTTTCGGACATAAAGTTCGAAAATTACATTTTCCTGGTTTAAAGTTCGATAAACACATCTTTAGTCAGAGGCAGTGAGTCTGAGGAATCACTCACAATATACCTGCGCTCCTCATTCACAAAAAAAAAACCACTGAGAAAAAATGTCAAGAACAAATTTTCTTGTGATTTTATTTTTCAGTTTAACTATCGTAAGTTTAATTAATGCAGGACGTTTACCAGAACATAAAGTTTGTCTGACAAAGACCTGTGTATTAGAGGGTAAGTTAAAGTTTTTAAATGCTAATTTAATATTTAACATGATAATAATTTTAAAAACGAATATATAGCTGCAAAACTACTGAACACAATCGATGAAAGTGTCTCTCCTTGTAATGACTTCTTTCAGTTTTCGTGCGGAAAATGGATTCAAAACAAACAATTACCGGAACACAAGTCAGTGGTTCATAGATTCAGTGAATTACAGGATGAGCTCAACGACAAAGTTAAAGGTATATTAAATAATAAATAGTGTTATCAAAATAGACTTTTAAAATGATCTTGCATCTCTTTTAATAGATTTGGTTTTGAAGACAGACGTCAAAACTGAGTCGCGAGAGTTTATCAAAAATGCCAAAAAATATTACGACAGTTGTATCAACAAAAGTGAGTCACACTTAGTAAAATTGTCAAGATTACTTCAAATCATTTGTATGATAGCACGACTCGAAGAGTTAGGTGATAAACCTCTTCGCGACACAATTGACCTGTTGGGAGGTTGGCCTCTCGTTTTAGGGGAAAAATGGCAGGAACTTGAATGGACTGACATATTATTGAGGCTGAGAAGACTGGGACTCACTTCTTCTATATTCTTCTCGCTTTCAATTTCACCTGATTTTCAAAACAATACGAGGAGAATACTTTCTGTAAGTGAAATATGATCTGGATCTTTTATTGATAAATCAAACAATGTACCTGGCCTTCAGATTGATCAAGGCTCCTATGGAATAGGGGGTAGAGATTCAGTACTGAAACCAGAAAATGACAGCTCAATCATAGCCTACAAGAATTTGATGAATAAGTCTGCCCTCAAATTGGGAGCTAAAGGCGATTCTGTCGACTCAATAGTCAATGAGATATTTGAATTTGAAACTCGTTTGGCTAATGTAAGCTAATAAGCATGCTAAACTAAACAATATGATCACTCATTAATTATTCTTAAGAACACAATGGCGAAGGAAAAGAGACGTAATCTGACTGCTATTTACAACAAGGTCACAGTCAGAGAATTAATGAATTTGGCACCGAATGTGAGTCTTCTCTCAATTATATGATTGAAATTGAAGGTCACATTCAATTCACAGATCAATTGGTTGAAAATCATTAAAAGCGATGTTTTGGAGACTATTACAGAAGAAGAAGAAATTGTTTTGTTTGACAGTAATTACATTAAATTTCTGAATGAAATTCTGCCCACATATAGCGACAGGTAGTTTTATATATTTATTATAGTTCATTTATCGATAATTAGCTAGATTTTTCATGGATTAGATTCTTAGCCAATTATATAATATGGAGAGTCATTGAGTCGGAAATGTCTGGTCTTAATGAGGAGTGGTATCAATTAAAAGAACAGTTTGATTTTGTCATTTATGGTACGAAAAGCCGAGCACCCAGATGGGAGATGTGCATTAAAAATACCAAGAGCTCTCTGAGTATAGCACTTTCACATCTTTATGTCAAAAACTTCTTCAGCGATGATAACAAAGAAAAGGTTCGAAAATAAGTTTAATATTAATTTTAATTATAATTTGATTAATAATTTTTAATTTTTAAAAGGCTTTAGAAATGTTCTCAAATGTATTGAAGGAATTCAGACGCAGTTTAGAAGCGAACACTTGGATGGGAGAGAAGACCCGCGAGGAAGCCCTCAAGAAAATGGGAAATATGAAACTCCTCGTCGGATATCCCAACGAACTAATGGATGAGTCGAATGTCGCCAAATACTACGAAACGGTAGGTTAAGGCTGAATACAAGTAGACTTTTATCAATTTTGTTCTAGCTACAAATTGACGAATTGGATTATTTCGGAAACAACGCCCGACTGGCCGTTTGGTACACAGATCTGGCGTTTAGTAAACTAAGAGAACCCGTCGATCACTACGAGTATAAAATAACAATTTTAAAAATTATAAAGTTTAAAATATAAACTTACAAATTCTCATTTCCACAGTTGGCGAGACTTGAGTTCAGTGGCTGTCGTCAACGCCTACTATCATATGCTAAAGAATCTTGCGGTAATGCCGGCTGGCATTCTTCAGGGTGTTTTCTTTAATAAGGACAGACCCAAGTAAATATTCATTACTTAATCCATTAAAAGCACAGAAATTAAAAAATGATTTTAAAAATTAATTCAAAGTTATCTGAATTACGGCTCAATTGCTTACGTTTCGGGACATGAGATCATTCACGGCTTCGATGACGGCGGACGACAATATGATTCTAAAGGAAATCTGAGGAACTGGTGGGACAACCAAACCGATCACTTATACACAGAGAAAGCCAAGTGTTTTATCAATCAATACACTGATTACAAACTGAGAGAAATTGACCAAAACTTGAATGGAATCAACACTCAGGGGGAGAACATTGCAGACAACGGCGGAATTATTCAGTCGTATAGAGCTTACTTGAAATACGTGTCGCAAAATGGCCCTGATTCTTTGTTACCGGCTCTCGACTACACACCCGAACAATTATTTTGGATTAGTTCTGCCGTTCAGTATTGTGCCAAAGCAACCAACGAATATCTTAAGCTCCAGGTTATGACTGATAGGCACAGCCCACCCAGGCCAAGGTTTGCATAGTTGACTTGTAACTTGATATTTAATTGATTCTATATACAATTAAATGTATAGAGTTAATGGAGTGGTCGCCAATTCTGTAGAGTTTGCGCAGGCATTCAACTGTCCTTTGGACTCACCCATGAACCCCAAGGAAAAATGCAATATTTGGTAGGACCAGTTCCTGACAATGCACAACTACAATTTTTAATACTTATTTATTTATTTATTTATTCAAATAAAATATATAATCTTGGATAGAAGAGTTTCTTAAATGCGTAATAAAAAAAATTAAAAATGTGGTAGAATTTCAAAGATGTATATAAAATTTTGATTTTTAAGCTCCATGTGAAAATTAAAGCAATTTAGCATGGCATGCCTCACATATTTTATTTTCATAATTGTTTTAAAGAAGATAATAAACATAAAAATATTTTGATCATTACTAATTAAAAATTGTTTTCAGAACTCGTTTCAGCATGCATATTTCTGTTTGAATCGATAAATCAGTTTAAATTTATCGATTTTCACAATAAAATGCCTATTTTTGTGAGTGTATCAATTTTTGCAGTTATAAAATTTTTACCTTGCTCCACCTTTGTGTTTTTTGGAAAATTTTTAGCCTTACCACCCCCTAGATCCTCTAGAAAAATTTTGAAAAACTACCCTCTAGTATAAGTGACAGACAGTGACGCTAAACAACTGTTAGCTTTTTCAATGCCAATGCAAATGAAATCAAATGCATTTTGAGACTTGAGGCCAGTGTCGGAGGAAAGAGAAAGAGAGACAATGATTTTTAGCAGCACTTGGATTACATATTACAGAGAATTGATTTAATATCAAACATTTGTTTATTTTAATTGTATAAATTAATTCTGTTGGGATAGCTATGTATGAGTCATAATTTTTTACAATTAAAATAAACAAATGTTTGATATTAAATCAATGAAAAAGCTAACAGTTGTTTAGCGAAACTGTCTGTCACTTATACCAACAGTTTGTGGTCAACTGAGTTGTGGTCAAAAGTAAGAAATTACTTTCTTTTTTATAAACTTCTCGTTTAGTTTCTATATATTACTACTTACTATCATAAATGTAGTGAAAAATTATAAGATATAATTAAGTGATAATAATTAAATTTGATTGTAATCATATTAATGCTTAATTGGTATCACCTAATGGTAACCCAATCGGTGCCAATATTTCTAAAAATTCTAAAAGCAATCAGACTTTTGACTAAAACAAG
This sequence comes from Fuscozetes fuscipes, assembly GCA_034702105.1. Classification (NCBI taxonomy): domain Eukaryota; kingdom Metazoa; phylum Arthropoda; class Arachnida; order Sarcoptiformes; family Ceratozetidae; genus Fuscozetes; species Fuscozetes fuscipes. The sequence continues at coordinate 9,665 of JAQGCS010000518.1, forward strand.
TTTCAGACATCGAAAACAAAATATTTGTTTTCCTGTTTTGAAGTTTAATACATATTCTGAGAAGTCATAAAAAAATTGTTTCAAAAAATGTCTAAAAATAATATTGTGTTTCATCTATTTTTCTCGATTAGTATTTTTAATACAATTGAGCTGAAAACTGAGAAAAACGATAGCAAATTGTGGTACAATGTATGTCGAACTAAGGCATGTGTTATCCAAGGTGATATTCTCTTGTTAAATATGTTATTTTTACTTTAATCAAATTTTCAGCCGCAAATCTATTAAATACAATCGATGAAAGTGTATCCCCTTGTGATGACTTCTACCAGTTTTCATGTGGAAAATGGATTCAAAACAAAATATTGCGCGAGGACAAATCTTCTGTCGACCAATTTAATGATTTGCAAGATGAGCTCAATGAAAAGCTCAAAAGTAATATCACTTATACCTTGTAATTTTATGAGTAATCTTTCAGTTGTTTTCTTTTAAGATTTACTGTTGAATATAGACATCAAAATGGAGTCCAAGCATTTTATAAAGAAAACCAAAAATTATTTTGACACTTGCCTTAATACAAGTTAGTCTTCTAAAATTTAATCTAGTGAAAAATATAGTCTCATTTATTGATGGTGATGCTGTTTTTTCAGCTCGTATTGAAGAAGAGGGCGATAATCCATTACTTAATTTACTGAATCAATTGGGCGGTTGGCCTCTCGTTGCGAAGAGGAGGTGGAAAGAAATCAATTGGACTGACATTTATTTGAAGCTCAGACAACTGGGATACACCTCATCAATATTTCTTTCCATTTCAGTTTACCATGATTTTTATGATACATCGCGAAGAATTATTAATGTAAAAATTAATTAGTCTTTCAATTGTAATTTTATATCAAGATATTATATCAGATTGACCAACCTTCTTTTGGACTGAAAAGTAGAGATTCTATTCTCAAAGGGAGTAACGATCCTTCTGTGAAGGCCTACAAGAATTTCATGAGTAAAATAGCCATGAAATTAGGAGCAAGGCCCAGTTCTGTCAATTCCTCTGTCAAAGAAATCTTTGATTTCGAGTTTTCATTGGCTAATGTAAGAAATGTGACATAATTAGCATGATAAAATTATAAACATATTATTTAATCATTAAATTATATTAAAATCTCTCAAGAATTCAATGGCAAAAGAATTGCGACGAAATATGACACAGATTTACAATAAGGTCAAACTGAAACAATTAATAAAAATGGCGCCAAATGTGAGTAAAGATTTTTTTTTGTCTTTTTCACTACATCGAAAGAATGTAGTATATAGTTTCGTTCGGGCCACCCAGCCGCCTCATGGGGATTTGGGCATATTCTTGGGTGAATTGAGAGAAGCAAATAAGTTTTACTCATATATGTAGTGCCTATTAATTTGATACAAAGCTTGTTTTTATGAAAATTAGTTAAATTGGTTGAAAATACTCAGAGGATATGTCTCTGAGAGCATCACAGAAGATGAAGAAATTGTTTTATTCGACACTCAATACATCAAATTTCTTAACAAATTTCTACCCGCTCAAAATAATAAGTACTTTATCCTTGTTCCTTTTTTGTCTTACTGTCTTTGAGCAACAATTAGGTTGCTTGCCAATTATATTATTTGGAGAATAATAAAGGACAATGTTTACTCATTAAACGAAGAATGGCTCCATTTAAAGGATCAGTATGATTTTGTAGTTTCAGGGACCAAAACAAGACAATCAAGATCAGACCTGTGTATGAAATACACTCAAAACACATTAGGAATAGCCTTATCCTATCTCTATGTAAAAAACTTCTTCAGTGATGTCGACAAACAAAAGGTTTGGCGATTCGTTAATTACCATGGTACATCATTTATTTAATATTTTTCACTCATTAAAGGCGTCGCAAATGTTTATAAATGTTTTGAAAGAATTTAAACGGAGTTTAGTAGCGAACACTTGGATGGCAGACATGACACGGGCGGAGGCCCTCACAAAAGTAGATAGCTTAAAACTTATGATAGGATATCCCAATGAAATTAAAAATGAATCAAAACTTGAAGTATATTATGACAAGGTAAGTTCAAAACTTACTTCTAACTACTCAATAATTCCAACTTATTTTCTATAATGATCAAGTTACAAATAGATTCATCTAATTTTTTCGAAAATAACGCCCGTTTGAGTAAATGGTCCACTGATTTAGAATTTGGTCAATTGAGAGAAACGGTTAATCGATATGAGTATGAAATTAAATAATATTTAAACAAAAAAACTAATTTTTAGAATAGTTGGCAAGAATTAGGTTCAGTGGTGACCGTCAATGCATTTTGTTACCAGGCAAAGAATCTCGTGGTAATGCCCGCTGGCATTCTCCAAGGGGCCTTCTATAATAGGGACAGACCTGAGTATAAGCCGATGTCTGTAAACAATTAAATTGATATCAGATTTATTTTTCATAAATAGTTATCTAAATTATGGATCAATTGCTTACATCTTCGGACACGAGATAATACATGGCTTCGATGACGGCGGAAAACAATACGACTCTGAAGGAAAACTCAGGAATTGGTGGGACAGCACTACTGGCGACATATATACTGAGAAGTCTCAGTGTATTATCAATCAGTACAACAATTTTAATGCCACACAAATTAATGAACATTTGAATGGAGTGAACACTCAGGGAGAAAACATCGCAGACAATGGTGGAGTCCTTCAATCTTACCGGGCATATGTCAAATATGTGGAAGAAAATGGCCCGGAGTCTAAGCTACCAGCACTTGACTATTCACCCGAACAGCTTTTCTGGATAAGTTCAGCTGTTCAGTGGTGTTCAAAACAAACAAATGAATACTTGAAACTTTTAATTTTGAATGACGGTCACAGCCCTTCAAAAGCAAGGTCTTTTAATTAATTTGATCCATAAATTAAATATTACTTTAATTGTTCTTTGATTTCAGAACGAATTGTGTTGTTTCTAATTCTGTGGAATTTTCGAAGGCATTCAACTGTCCGATGGGTTCACCTATGAATCCAATCAACAAATGTCGTATTTGGTAGACAAACAACTTGGTCATATTTATTCATTTATAAATTTATTAAAATCATAGTTTAAAAGAAATTTGCTAAATATAGTTGATCAATTTTAATACTTCACCTGGACAATTAATTTGACGAATTATCTGAGCGTTTCGTCTCTCAATTGATGACAAGCAGTGCTATCACTGTTAAGATGTGATTACAAGTTCTGATTGTTGTTAGACTTGTGTCTAAAACAAGTTTCGGACATAAAATCAAATTCTTTTCCTGGTTTAGAGTCCGATAAACATTTTGTTGTACAAACTTCTCAGTTCATACCTTACCCTATCATATGTGCATAATGTGAATAAATTGACAAAAAAATGTCGAAACTTATATTTTTTATGAATTTGTTTATTATAATAACAATTTTGAAAATAATCCAGGCAAAATCAGTGCCCGGGCGTAGAGTATGCCTCACAGAAACCTGTGTTATTGAAGGTAATGGTGAAGACCGTTAATGACTGAATGAGCATATTCATTTTGTCCAACTGTAAGATATTTCTTGATTTTCAGCCTCAGTTCTGTTGAACACAATCGACAAAAGTGTCTCTCCTTGTGATGACTTCTATCAGTTTTCGTGCGGAAAATGGATTCAAAACAAACAATTACCGGAACACAAACCTCTGATCAATCAGTTTTCTGTTTTGCAGGATGAGCTCAATGCAAAACTCAAAGGTAATATCTAAACAATTAATTTTAATTAAGACTAAAATAAAATTACATTTGCTTTAGATTTGATGAATGATATTAAACCTAATTCTCAGGAATTCATAAAGAATACCAAAAAATATTACGACAGTTGTCTTAATACAAGTGAGTGAATTAGCTATCAAAGTAAATCAACTTGGTATTTTCAATCATTTGTTGTCTAAAATAGCCCGCATTGACGAGCTTGGTGATCAACCCTTACATGAATTGTTGGATCAATTCGGTGGTTGGCCTCAACTTTCGAAGAGAAAGAAAAAACAGATCGATTGGGCCGACAATTATTTGAAGCTCAGACAACTCGGACACATATCCACCATGTTTTTCACCATTTCAGTAGACCCTGATATGAAAGACAATACTCAAAGGATTTTAAGTGTAAGTTAAAATTAACATGAATTTGAATTTTAAAGAATTGAATTTAAATTAAGATTGACCAACCTACTTTTGGATTGGGAAGTAGAGAATCTGTTCTTAAAGGAGATGGCGATCCTTCAATTAAAGCGTATAAGAATTTAATAACGAAGTCTGCCCTCAAATTAGGAGCTCCGGCTAATGCCACCGATTCAATTGTCAGCGAAATTTTTAACTTGGAAGTTGTATTGGCTAATGTAAAATTATTTTTAACATGGTAACTTGCAAACCTATGACTCGTTTATTTAATTTTAAGAATTCAATGCCAAAAGAGTTGCGACGAAATATGACAGAGATTTACAATAAGTTGACAGTCAGGCAATTAATTAAATTGGCCCCAAATGTGAGTATATCTTAATTATGACCATGTTTCAAATTAAAATTCTCCACTATAGATAAATTGGTTAAAAATTCTTAAAGGATATGTTTCTGATGACATCACAGACGACGAAGAAATTGTTTTATTTGACACCCAATATATCAAAGCTTTTAACAAACTTATTCTCACTTATAGCAATCGGTAAACTGATCTTGTTTGTTTCAATAACTAAATGAAATTATGTTTACCAGATTTCTAACTAATTTCATGACATGGAGGGTGATAAAGGATAAAATGTCCTCTCTTAATGAAGAATGGCTTCAATTGTTAGAACAGTTTGATTTGGTCACAAAAGGTATGAAAAGCCAACCACCTAGGTGGCAAAAGTGTATATCAAACACAATGAGTACATCATTTGGAATGGCCTTATCCTATATATATGTGACGAATTTCTTCAGTGATGACGACAAAGACAAGGTTTGAAGATAACAATTATCTGAAGCTTTAATTCATTTAATTTTTATGGAAAGGCGTCAGAAATGTTCACAAATGTTGTGAAAGAATTCAAACGCAGTTTAGAAGCAAACACTTGGATGGGAGACAAGACTCGGGTCGAGGCACTCAAAAAGTTGAATAATATGAAACTTTTGGTCGGATATCCCAATGAACTCAAGGATGAGACCAAAATTGAGAGATACTATAGAGGGGTCAGTGTTTGAGTTGCAATTAACCTTTTATTTTAATGATTACTTGGGTTAAAGCTACAAATGGACTCAGGTGACTTTTTCGGAAACAGTGCCCGATTAAGCAAATGGTATATTGATATGCAGTTCAGTGAAATGAGAGAACCGGTCGATCCCTATGAGTATGAAATTAAATAAACCCATTAATGAGATAACGAACAAAATTATCAACAGTTGGAGAGACTTGAGTTCAGTGGCAGAAGTGAACGCTTACTATTACGATAATAAGAACCTCATAGTAATGCCGGCCGGCATTCTTCAAAGTGTCTTCTTTAATAGAGAAAGGCCTAGGTAATAAAAAAAAACACTTAATCGCTTTCATCATTTAATGAATATTCAAAGTTATCTTAACTACGGTTCAATTGCATATATCGCTGGTCATGAGATGATCCATGGCTTTGATGACGGCGGCCGACAATTGGACTCCAAAGGAAACCTCAGGAACTGGTGGGACAACAAAACTGATCAGTTATATACACAGAAATCCCAGTGTTTTATCAATCAATACAACAATTTTAAGCTCAAAGATATCAATGAATACGTGAATGGATTTAACACTCAGGGAGAGAACATCGCAGACAACGGCGGTATTCTTCAGTCATACAGAGCATACTTGAAATATATTCAAGAGAATGGACCAGAACCACAATTACCCTCAATCGACTACACACCGGAACAACTATTTTGGATCAGCTCTGCTGCTCATTGGTGTTCTAAAGCAACTGACCAGTATTTGAAAAATCAGATCTTAACTGATCCTCATAGTCCTAGTAAAGCCCGGTATGTACATGAAATTCACATTCAACTAGTTAATTCATGACAATTTTCCTTATCCTAGAGGAAATTGCGTGGTCTCTAATTCGGCAGAATTCGCAGAGGCATTCAATTGTCCGTTGAATTCACCAATGAATCCTGCTAATAAATGCAACATCTGGTAGAAATTACTCGATTCAATTATTAGACAAAATTAAATTATTCATTTAAATAAATTTATTTATTTCGAAATTTTATTAAATAAGTTGTATTAAGTTTTTATATTGCAACCTTTCACAACTTGCAATGACCTAAGACAAACTATGATCTCTCTAACACGAATAATCAGGTCAAATTATAATTGTTGTCAAACTAGTGTTTAAAACTGGTTTCGAAGTCCGTACTAAAACTTTTCATTTCATTAATGATGAGTTTGTTTGACAGATAACTCTTTCATAAGAGTGAAGGACAGCTCAACAAACTATTATCATTATAACAATTATTTCGCAAAATGTCAAAGTTTAAAATTTTGTTGATTTTGTTTGTTATTATAAATATTGTTTCGATAATAAATGGAGGCGTTGTCAAGAAGAAGAAAAAAGCATGCTTGACAAAAACATGCGTGAAAGAAGGTAATTTTGGTGTCAGTGTGTTAAGCAAGATTAAATTACTCTTTTTAATTGTTTAATTAAGCTACAAATATATTGAATATAATCGATGAAAGTATATCCCCTTGTGATGACTTCTATCAGTTTTCGTGTGGAAAATGGATAGAAAATAAAGAATTACCCGAACACAAGCCTATCATCAATCGATATACTGAGTTGCAGGATCAGCTCAATATTAAAATCAAAAGTAAATTAATTGTCACTTATTTTATACCTAACTAATTAAGTAATTATTGAATTTTACTTTGAATTTCAGATTTGATTTTAAAGTTAGATCCGAGCACTGAATCACCAGAATTTGTAAAGAATATCAAAAGATATTACGACAGTTGTGTCAATACAAGTTTGTTCGCCTTTTTAAGAATGACCAAGGTTGTTCAATTTATTTTCTTATCACAGCTCGAATTGAGGAGTTAGGGGATAGACCTCTGCAAAGACTTTTGAAAAGAGTGAGAGTATCGCCCAGTGTTTTGCAGGCAAACCGCAAACACCTCGACTGGACTGACACTTATGTGAAGCTCAGAAAATTAGGACTCATTCCATCCGTTCTGTTCACTTTGTCAGTGAAACCTAACCCTACAAATAATTCTCTAAGAATATTAAGCGTAACCATAAATGCTATTCAACAAGGTTCATTCTTATCAATTATTATTACTTCAAATAACAGATTGACCAGCCTTCTTTTGGTATGGGAGGAAGAGACTCTGTTCTCAAGGGTGTCGACGATCCTTCAGTCAAAGCATACAAGAATTTAATCCTTCAGTCGGCACTTAAAATGGGAGACTCTGGGTCAGATACCTTGAATAAAACAGTGAATGATATCTTCAATTTTGAAACATTGATGGCTAATGTATGTTTAATAATCAAATTCCAAATCATATATTTAATCTCTATATAATACCTATCAAGAATTCAATGGCGAATGAATTGAGGCTTAATATGACTGCTATTTACAGTAAAATGACCATCAAGGATTTGAGTAAAATAGCACCCAATGTAAGTCCATTTTGTCATTTGTTCCAATTTAATGATTAATCAAATCCACAGATAAGTTGGTTAACAATAATTAGAAGTCATTTATCTGAAAACATAACAGAAGAGGAAGAAATTGCTTTATATGACACTCAATACATCAAATCCCTCAATGATATTGCTATCTCTTATACTGATCAGTAATTTTAGCCTTTTTACCGAGTAACAGTTATAAATGAAAGTTTAACCTTTGTAGATTTCTAATTAACTATATGCTTTGGAGAGTAGTTAACTCAAAGATGTCTGATCTCAACGAGAGGTGGTTTAAACTAAAAGAAAAGTATGACTTTGCTGTGCTAGGAACCAGGAATAAAGAAGCCAGGTGGGAAATGTGCATCGCAAACACAAATAAATTGTTTGGTATTGCCTTATCGCACATTTATGCCAAAAAATTCTTCACTATCGATAATAAAGAAGAGGTATAAAAAAATGAACTCAATATTCATTCGAAAAATCAATTGATTCGTGAATTTTATTCTTTAAAGTCATCAAAACTTTTCGCAAATGTTGTAAAGGATTTTAGAAATAGTTTGGAATCAAACACTTGGATCACAAATAACACTTTGACTGAAGCCCTCGACAAAATAGACAAGATGAAGCTGATGATTGGTTACCCTGGTGAACTAATGAACGCAACGAAAATTGATGAGTATTACAAAAATGTAACAATAATTATATGCTAAACTAATTTGATTGCTAATTCATTTAATTTCATTATTTTAGTTAGAATTAAACTCATCCGACTATTTCGGTAATAATTTAAAACTGGATAAATTTTTTAACGACATTACATTCAATCAACTCAGAGAACCTGTCGATCCCTATGAGTATAGAATTTGTTATAATAAATGTGATTCAAATTAAAATATAATTATATGAATAGTTGGCGCGAATTGAGTTCAGTGGCCGTAATCAACGCTCATTATAATTCAGGCAAGAACCTTGTAAATATGCCAGCTGGACTTTTTCAAGGAGTTTTATTTAATAAGAATCGGCCAAAGTATTTAATTTTGATATATTATTTAAATGTTAATACTTAAAAACAATCTATTTCACTTATGTTCACAAAAGTTATCTGAATTACGGCTCAATCGCTCACATCTTCGGTCGTGAGATAATCCATGGCTTTGATAATAGCGGCAAACAATACGATGCAAACGGAGAACTCAGGAAATGGTGGGACAATACCACAAATGAATTATACGCACAAAAGGCTAACTGTTTTATCGATCAATACTCAAATTACACGATAGAAGGCAACGGCCAGAAATTGAATGCAATCCACACTCAGGTGGAGAACATCGCAGATAACGGCGGAATACTTGCATCTTATAAGACATATCTCAAATTCTATGATCAGAACACAACTGAATCGCCCTTGCCAGCACTTGATTATACACCTCAGCAACTATTTTGGATCAGTGCTGGCGGACTATACTGTTCCAAATCAAGCAATGAATACTTGAAAACTAAAATGCTAATAGATTCATACAGTCCGAGCAAACCAAGGTGAGAGACTTGTCACTTTACTATTTTATATACCAAGTTTATAATTGATTATTGATTCAATTTCAGAGTCAATTTTATGGTTTCCAATTCTCCAGAATTTTCAGAAGCATTCAACTGTGCGTTGGGTTCACCAATGAATCCGGTGAAAAAATGTAACATCTGGTAGAAAGAACTTGGCATTTTCCAAATAGCATTTAATTTATTCAAATGACTCATTCAATAAATTTATATATTTTTCTTTAAACAAATATTTTTAATTAAAATTTTGATAATTTTTTCTCACCTTTTAATCAATAAACGCAATGACATCATCTTACAAAATTTAACCTTGATCTTAATAATTATCATAAACTGATTGCAATAATTTATATGACCGACAATGGCTTTGAATCAAAACTCATTCGTATTCATAGTTTGTGAGATAACCAGAGTCCTAATTATTGCGGACAACAAACTATATTTTATTTGCGATAAAGAATATTATTTCTTTGACAAAAAATTCACCAAAAATGTCTAAATTTAATATCTTAGTAATTGTGCTGATTATTAAATTACTTGGTCTAACAAATTCAATTCAAGGAGATATCTGCTTGACAAAAACATGTGTGGTGGAAGGTTAGTTACATGTTTCATCCAGCGTAAATTTCTATTTTCTATTTGATTTTCAGCAGCGAACCTTTTGAATATAATGGACGAAAGTGTGTCCCCTTGTCATGACTTCTACCAATTTTCATGTGGAAAATGGATTCAAAACAAAATGTTGCCTGAAAACAAGCCAATTATGGGGCGATACCACGAATTACACGATGAATTTATTTACAAAATCAAAAGTTAATTACTTAATTTAATACATTTATTGATAAGGATTATACCAACTCTTCTCTAACTCTGTTTTTAGATTTGGTTTCGAAGATAGACGTCGAGAATGAAAGCACACATTTCATTGAAAATATCAAAAATTATTACAAAAGTTGTCTTAACACTAGTCTGTTAACTCTCTATTTGCTCCTTTTTGCGTATTCACCATTTCTTTTTTCAATGAAAGGTTATCTCGAAGATTTAGGTGATAAACCGCTGCAGGATCTTTTGGATCGGGTTGGAGGTTGGCCCCTCGTCTTACTCGACGAATGGAAAGGTGTCGAATGGACTGATATTTATTTGAAACTCAGAAAAATGGGACTCATTTCGAACGTTCTGTTCAGTCTTCGAGCACTACCCGACCGTATAAACAATTCTCGAAGAATATTGAGCGTAAAAAATAACTAGGCTTTATTAATTTTTCACTAAATTTTCTCATGGTTAGCTTGATCAGCCATCTTTTGGTTTGGAAAGTACGGATGCTTTCCTTAAAGGAGATGATTCTTCAATTAAGGCCTACAAGAGTTTAATTTTCAAATCAGCCATCAAATTGGGAGCTGAGCCAGATTCTTTCAGTTTTACTGACAGCGAAATATTTAATTTCGAAAGAATGCTTGCTAATGTATGCTAATGTATTCACAAATTGTATTTATTTAATCAAAACTAATTAATAATTTCTCAAAAGAATTCAATATCAAAGGAATCGAAGCGTAATTTAACTGCAACTTACAACAAGGTCACAATAAGACAATTGATCGAATTGGCGCCAAACGTAAGCCTATCCGTCAGTGCGAACACTATTTCAAACAATTTTCAAATTCACAGATAAATTGGTTGAAAATTATTAGAGACGTAGTCTCAGAGAACATCACAGAAAACGAAGAAATTGTTTTATATGACACACAGTATATCAAATTCTTGAGCGAAATTATGCCCAATTATACCGATCGGTAGTTTATCATAAAATTGAGTTATTTACCTTATTCATACAAACTTGGTTAATTTTCTATCTGCATCTATTTAATTTTGAAGATTTTTAGTCAATTACTTAATATGGAGAGTCATTGAGTTGGAGATGGATAATTTAAATGAAGAGTGGCTACAATTAAAGAAAAGGTTTGATTTCATCATTTATGGCGTCAAAAATAGACAATCTAGGTGGAGAAAATGTATTAAAGACACAAAAGATTTTTTGACCCATGCACTATCTCATTTGTACGCAAAGCACTTCTTTAATTATGAGGACAAAGAAGAGGTGCGAAAGTGATTTAAAAATGACTTAACCATAACCATAACAAAATTGTTCTTTAAGTCTTTGAAACTCTTCAAATCGATTGCAAATGAGTTCAAACAAAGTTTACAAACAAACACATGGATGACAAACAACACTCGGATGCAAGCAATTGAAAAATTGGATAATATTAGACTCATGATAGGTTACCCTGATTCACTCATGAATAACTCAATAATTTCTGATTACTACATAAATGTAAGCATAAGCATTTTAAATTCTCATTAAACAAAGAGTAAATAAATTATCTTGTTAGAATTGCCAGCATTGCTTTACATTAAATTTAGTTTTTTGTTTGAATTTTAACATTATTTATATCACTTTTAATATGTTTAGTTGAAAATGGATTCATCCGACTATTTCGGTAATAATCTGAAACTTGGTAAATTTTACAGCGATTTGGAATTTAGTCGACTCAGAGAAACAGTCGACCCCTTTGAGTATACAATTGAATTAACTATAGTTTAAATCAAGTTTAAAAGTTATTACACTAATCTCACATGTCAATATGCCGCATCTAACAATTAATATGCTAGAGTATAGCGAGTCCAAAATGCAAAATG
>JAQGCS010000519.1:0-21600 GCA_034702105.1 Fuscozetes fuscipes
CTATGGTTTTGGCAATTAGTTCATAGGAAACATTACTTCATATCATCCATGGTTCATACGAATGATGAAGGACTGTAAGTGGAGATCCTTGCAAAATCTATTGTCGAGTCAGGAAAATCAGTTTACCGGTTGTCCAATACTTTACGTTAAACGCTCCAGAATTCAGTGTCTGCGCTCCGTTCAAAGTAACAAAAATTCGTTTTGTGATGTATGCTTGATCAAATTGTCTTTCTCTTAGTTTTGTCACTATGGGGAGTGTGGCCCTTGCTTAATCAAGAGAGCAGCCATCAATGCATTCAGAATATTGACGAATGGAATTAATAGAAATATAAATCGAAATAATGTGTCCACAAATGAAGACAGAGCTCCAGAATTTGAGCCCAGAATTAATATCAATGAAAGTCAAATTGAAAAGGAGGGCAAACCATCGCAAAAATCTTTGGTCAATCAAACTGAGCCCTTGCAAAACTCAGAAAAATTAAGTCATTTGAATGCCAAGAATCAAACATTAAATGTTAAACCTCCTCTCTTGAACATGATGCTTATGCGTAAATTGGAACAGGATAATTTTAATTGGGAAAGAGTAACAACTGCTACCAGGATGATGAACAGCCAAAACCATAACAATTTGAAATGAGTCTCACAATTAAAAATCTTCAATAAAGTGCTGAATGAAAAACAATAAAATAGATTCAATACAAATATAAATAATTTTATATATTTATTTGAACTTTGAATTTATGTCAAACGAAACGAAACTCGAGTCGAGTAATGATTAGTAATAAATATATTTAATTATCCGTTTATTCAAAAACAAAACATTAATAATATAAAACATTAATTGATTTATATTTTAAAAGTAAATAAACGAATAAAAATCAGATAAAATTTGAGTTCTTTAGTATTTCACTCTTTTGAACATTTATTTAATCAAATGATTACTTTTCTTACATTAGTGTCTCTTCTGTTAAGTTTAATGATCGAACAGAGATGTGCATTGGGTCGACCTCCTGAAAGAATTGATCACACTGCATGCCACGTTCAAATGCACGATAAATTGGACAAGTTTCAAGAAATGGAAGACCCGAACGCTTCAGTTCTCGCATACTTTGTAAGATTTAAGATATAATTAAAATTAGCATGTTGTTTTATTTATGGTCATAATATATATCAATCAGAATCAAACTGGTTATCCCTGTAAAACGTATTGCAAACTCAGGTCAGCGAATAAGAATGTGGACAAAATCACCATGATTATTGATTCGCCATATTACATTATATGCGGGAAAGATCGAGTAACTGTTAACTTGCTATAATTTATAGCTTATTAGTATTAGAGTCTTTCAAAAATTTTGTCTATAGTTTTGTTCAAAAGGAGGAAAATGTAAACGAATCGGAACTCCTCTCAAATTGAAAGACGACAATGAGGTTAATGAAGACGAGCTAAAAAATAATGGCGTAACTCCTGTTGTGATGACTAAACCGCCATTTTCTAGTCCTGCTGATGATGGTGCTAGTTCTAGTACTCTAACAAACAGTGGTGTAACACAAGAAACTCTTGATTCCAATGACAAGACCTCTCCAACTCCCGACCCAGAGGTCAGCACTGAGGCAAAGGGGAAGAAAAATAATAAGGGCTAGAGCAATCTTTACGAGTATTTTCAGCATGATTCTCTGCAAATTTTATTAATTTGACGCCAATATATGGACAGACATTACTGTAAACCACTTTAAAGTTGAAAAATAGAAAATTTTATTCGTAAATAAGTGATAATAACCTTAAGTAATAAATAAGTCATTCGTTGGGAAAAACAATTTTTGCATTATTACTGTCTGTGTCGTCATTTTGATTGACCACTACATCATTAGTCGCCGTTTCCGTTTCCTTTTCAATAAAATCTGTCATTTCTATGGTTGATATCGAAGTTGTTTTTTGAGGATCGGGAGAGCCCTTTCTTGGAGGCCTCACTCTTTTTCGATCGTTGGCAACTGGTCGACCTTTTCTACTATTTGATGCGACTTGAGTTATAGCACCAGAGCTACTTCCAGCAGAACCCGATGGCGTACAAACGCCTTCAATGCACTGAAATAAATATTTTGATTTAACAGTTTTCGAATCGTGCGATCCATGTCTATACCCGCGCCCCGAGTGGACCGCATCTAATATTATTAGGCGAAACATTTTCTGTGAAACTCGCGGTTCTGTTGACTCTATTGATTACACGACAATATGTTTTACAAAGTTGTCCGCTATAGTTCTGGTCATTTAAATTAATTATTCATAAAAAATAATGTTTAGTCAGAAGTAATACCAAAACGGCTGAACTTCTTATTCCAAATCCGGAGTACTTTTGTTTGCAAAGCAAGTGATCGAATCGATTCGGACGACGAGTTCTCTTAATTTCTACTATTTATAAAGAATTAAAAAAGCATGCATGTTAAAAATTGCGTTAAACTTACCTGAGTTCTGACACATAGTCCAGGATATATTCAGCAATATCAATTTTACAACTATTAAATTCCAGTACATTTTGATTAATTGCCAAACATTGAAAGATGCGATTAATTCCGTATTATTTTCAAATTGAATAAAAAAGTTTCAAATAATATGAAAAATAGTGGAAAACATTGACTGAATTAAAGAGAATATGTGTAAACCAATTCATACTAACATTGAGAATAACTTTATTTTGTTTATTTGAAAGACTAAAATGTTTTAAAATTGTTGCCACTATTTATACAGGTAGTTATCATTGAGACCCTCATCCGCTAATCTCTTGGAAACTGTTATAATAGAACTTGTTTGATAAATAATAATAAAAACAGATATTTGAAAGCTTTAACAAAAACAGTGTTCGATTCAATGATATTTTCATGGTCTGAATCTTGGCTATTGTTGCGACAAAAGTGCTATTCATTTGCCAAATGTATTGTAATCTCAAATAACTTTTATTATTCAATGTTTGGATGTTTTTGTCGTCTGATATGATAATTACAATTTTCTAAATACTTGTTTAATCACTTCATTATTTTATCTTCTAATCAATGAATTAAAGGATTTAAAATTTTTAATTGAATTAAAGCTTTAATTAAAGGAACAATTAAAATTAATTAATAGTAGAATAGTTGGTGTGTTTTAAAAGCAAGGATATAGAAAACAAAATTGTGAATAGTTCAACTTATACTTGTTTATTAGTGGTATTAGTGATTTTAGCATAGATTAGAATATACTTATCTAATGTGACCTAACATTTCACCAAAAAAATGAATCAAATAACTAAACGTCTGGTTCCTAGTAAATTTTGAAGGTTGATCTCCAGGTACCATATATCCAATACTCTCTTATCAGATGAAAGCGTTGGTAATAGAGGAGTGTGTGTCGTCTCCTCTCCTCCACGACTGTCACTCTATTCATATGAATTGTCGGAAAATATTTATTGCAAATGAACTTTGATTTGAAAATCAATTCAAATGTGAAGGAAATGAGGGATGAAATAAATGCAATGAATGCCAGGTATAAGAAAACTTTGTACGTTTCCAAATCCAGTTCAGAATATTCGTATTGCTTTTGCTGCAAATCGACGATACCATCCCTAACCGCTTCATTATTCATATCTAACGTATCCTTTACCCACTTTTTATAGATTCCACTTTGGAATAAGGAACAAATTCTGCAAATTAATTAAAGTGAGGACCAAGATTATTTTGTATTTCAAAGATATTTATAGCCTTACATTTGATTTATAGCTGAATTCAGTTGATTTGAATTAACGTTTGAAAGCATAATAAAATAGGGAAGAACTAAAAGATTGTTCTTTGATTGGTAAAGGTTTGGATACGCTTTTAGTTTAGTCGAGAAATGGTATTCATTGAATGGCTGATCACTGAGCAAGGCAAATGTGCCGTTAGATATACCATTGAAAACTTGTCGTTCCCATTGATCTTTGCCTACATTTCCAGCTTTTTGTATAACAAAGCGGTTCTTGAATTCGTCAAAATATGGTTCATTTGAATCACTCACATATTCATAAGCAGTTTCGTCTTCAAAAACACCAAATTTTATGCCTTTTTTGGCCAAATCATCGATTGAATCGATTTGATCGAAAGGAGTCGGGAATACAAGGAATGTAAGCAAAATTCCAGAGTAGGCCCACATAATTATCATCGACCCATACATCCAAATCATTGTAATAACTGATGTTTTCTCTTTACGTTTCCAATGACTGATCGGTTGTGCGAATAAAACTCCAAAATAGTCAATGAAAGCACCCGAATCATTGTCCATCAATGAACTCAAACTCGATGCCAACAAATATAAGATAAAGAGTATAATCCAAGTATTTCTATCAAAGATTTCCAACAAATGAAAAATAGATTCCAACTGTGATCTGGATCCAAGAACGCTGACCATAGCTATGTGGTCCACAGATCGCGAAAGCACAGCATGATTCCAGCCATCGAAAATAGTTTTGATGGGTGGAAATGGACATAAAATTAAATTTGATAGATGTTTTTCCATTAATTGAAAGTTTTCTTCATGTTCACCCGACGTTGTATTTCTATAAATTAAGCTTTGATTTTATGGCATTAAATGGATATTTTATTTTTTAATACTATAAAAACTATTTACTTTAACTCATATTTATTTGCAAATTCGAGGATAAGCCCAAGAAGTGGTCCGCATATGTTTGTTGTGCCGTTAGAAAACGCTTCCACGTCAATGAATGGCTGCCAGAATTCAGCTGAAAAATTTAAATTCTGCTCAAAAATATGATTCAATTTATATTGACTTTTATTGAGTGCTAACGGAATTCCATTACTAAAAGTCTGACACAATTTACTTTTCATTTTTTTATGTCAAGACTCACGAGACTAACATGGTACAATTTCTATAAAACTTCATTTGTCATATGCCAAAGTTGTCGTAAGATTTTTACTTTCAAAGGAATTATTGCTTTTTTATTTGAATGACTTATTTTTTACAATTATTGTAATTCTTAGCTATAATTTTGATTATGATTTCAGTGAAATATAAGAAAGAGTGAGAATCAAATGTAAGACATATAACCTGTAATTTATTTTAATCGATAAATAATTAATGAAATACAAAATTAATACAAAGTTTTTCGTACGATACGGTCGATATTTTGCTTGTTAAACAAAGAAGCAGACAATAAGCAGACAAGTCTTTATCGCTAAATAAAATTTAAAATTTTATAGTATTTGGAGCCTAATAAGAAAAATATACCCTTGTATCTTCTATATATTAATCTATGTATAATTAAACTACAATACAACTGATTGATACGATTAGACTAAAGAATCGTATTCTCAAATAGAACCGAAATTGTGAAGAATCTATCAAATTCTTGTCTTTATCTTTTCTTTGTTCGACAATGACCATCCAGGGAAATTTGCCAAAATCTGAACTATTTAAGAGACGTTCCAAAATGTATTCTTCAATTTCGTTAAAATTTGAGTTATGAAGAATCGCTTCTTTCGTTATATCGAGCAATGAATCTCTCAATGAATGGGAAAACTTCAAATTAATTTCAAAATGAACATCATCAATGTTAATTCGGCAAATTTCGATTATATTCTTTTCAATAGATTCCATAGATCGAATTTCTATTGATCGAATCGAGTTTCTATATTCTATCTTGTACAAATAAGTAAAATGATCACATCAAAATAAATGCTGAAGTAATTCAACTTACAATAATCTTTTCAAAATTCTGTGACATTTTTGCCATTAGATTATTGAAAAATGTATTATTCATTTGAATAATATCATCTCTGAACTTGACCATTTCTTTTTCAAGTTCAAATCGCATTTCTACGAACTGTTTTTTCGCTTTCTTTAATTCAATTTCGTATTTGCGAAGTTTTTGATCTCGGTCAATTGAAATTCTTTTATTTTCGATAATGAGCTCGTCTTTGCCTTTGAGTAGACTTTTAATGCAATCGTGGGTTAAATTGCTTTCTCTTTCAATACCACATCGCTTACACTCGACATTAGGAATGAATTCACACGTTTTCAAGTGATTTTCGAGACCTGATATTTGAATTTGGGCCTTGCACCCTTCCATCTCATTATCGCATTTTATTTTGAATTTACCCAGCAAATTATTAAATGCTCTGGGCACAGAACTCATTGCTCGAATGCTGAGTCTTTCCCTGTCATTAGGACAGGTGTTCTTTTCATTGAGCCATTGGGTAATGCATTCGAGGCAATATGTCTGACGACAACAATTAGTCATAACTGGATTCTTGAAGATTGCGTGACATATCCCACAAATAAATTCTTCCAACTCCTCCTTGCTAACATCGACAATTCTTTCGCGATCATATCCGGGCATTTTTTGACTGAATGATTTATTTGCTTGGTATCAGGGCGATAATACTCGACTGTTGTTTTCAGCAATGTCAGTGTGATTTAATTGATAAGAATAATCTGTTCTTATGGTTACAGTCAACAACATATGTCTCCAAGTTTATATCCAATAGCTTTTTAGTAAATTATGTATTTGTTTTGGAATCAAATTAAATAAAGTTAACAACCAATCAAACAGTTGTGACAAATCTCGAACAAAACATAAACAAGGAAATATTAGTCATTTATTTAGTGTTTACAAGTTCAAGTTACAACTTTCATGGAGAGTGGTTTTAAATAATATTTATTGAACATGGTAACAAATTTTGAGATTGTTTATAGAAAGGGTTAAACTTATAACTCATAACTGATTTGAAAGAATTTGTAATCAATATAAGTGAACAATTATGGAGAGTCATGATCTTATAATTTCTAAATTGAATAAGATAGAGCGGATGAGGTAGGTCATATTTTCAAAGCTCGATCTAAAAACTTAGTTAAAATATTACTACAAATGAAAAATATTCACAAATTGTTAAAAATTTATATTAAAATCTGTAAATTTGACAAAAGATCAGAATTTATCCAAATTTAATAAATATTTATTAATTAATGATTGAAATGCAAAGTAATCACATCTTTTAAGTGCTGTTCGCTGTTCACCGCCAGACTCGACACCACTTTTGAGGGCAGTTGTGTTGCATTTCTTTTCACTTCATAGACATGATTTGGATTTTGAATAATAACAGGCATTAAAAGTGGAGTTCGATTCATATTAATGGCGATCTTCGCTTGATTTTGGTTCAATTGATTGTCAGTAGTTTTGCAGTCAGTGATAGTCGAAGCGATGGCGTCGTCTAAAATGTCTTTCTTGTGTTTAACAGCTCTTTGTTTCCTGTTTTTAACATTTTGTGTCATTTCTTTGAAAGAAATCTCTTTTTCTCTTTTCTTCTTTTCATCCAATCGTTTCAATTCATTCAGAGTAATGGTCTGTCCTTTTGTGACAGAGATATCATTGAGGACCTGTTGTGTAACAATCGATCCCTTCTGAAAGGCTTCCGTCTCTATTGTGTCGTCAATCGGTGTCTTCTGTTTGGCGAACGAGAAGTCGACGATTCCGTGAACCGATTTCACGTGTTTTACGACATTTGACTTAACATTACATTTGTATTCACATAAATGGCATTCAAACGGTTTATTTCCCGAATGAATCAATTGATGTCTACGCAAATGATGAGGTGTTTTGAACTTTTTTGCACAAACACTGCATTCGTGTCGGCCCTCCATATGCGCCAACTTATGTCTGGCCACTTGTGATTTGCTTCGGAACTGTTTACCACATATATTACAGGCGCAGGGCTTTACATCTGCGTGTGCTCTGAATTATAGACAAATATATTAATATTTCAGAGCTTTATATATTCGGTCAGACCTTAAATGCACGACAAAAGCACTTCTGGAGCCAATCACAGTATGGCAAACAGGACAGGCAAATTTAGTAAGCTCTCCATGTTTAACCCGTTTGTGCGCATAGAGTAAGTGTTGGCCGTGTGTTATATGACCACAAATCTCGCAGACGACAGACTCCTTTTTCTCGTGGACGTATCTTATTTGCAAGAATACAAATTAAGTATAAGATAAATTTAAAAGAGTTTTGAGGCAAACCTGATATGATTTTTAAGTTTTCTGTTGTCAGAGAAGCCTTTCCCACACTTTTCACAGCAATGGGTAATATTTCTGAGCTCTTTGTGGGACGATTTATGTCGAGTCAAATCAATTTTAGTATAAAATGCTTTACTGCAGAGATCGCACCCAAACCTCCGGTCGTTATTATGTCTCCTCTGATGGACTTGAAGTCCAGCCAATTGTGCGAATCGACGTCCGCACTGTTGGCACTCAAATAACTTCTCGCCGGTGTGTGTCCGCAAATGAATGTCCAGGTGTGACATTGATCGCCATATTTTGCCGCAATATTTGCACTTCAATTCATTGATGTCTTTGATTCGCCGCCATTTTCTCCGATTCAAAGGTCTGTCATCATTTCTGACTAAAAATACTGGTATTTGTTGTGATGTTTGGACCAAATCTTTGGTGGCTTTCCCATTGGTGTCTTCTTCATTCGACAATTGATTGTCAATGGGTTCTATAAAAGTGTTTTTATGTACTCTTTCTGTTTGTGTCACTTTTGAATCAATTTGTTGTGTCTTTCGATTCAAAATACGCTCAGATTTTCTGATATTTAATAACGGATTTGAGTTAAGGTCTAAATTAAGACCAGATTTCGGTGAATTTGATTTCGGAGATAAACAGGAGTTGTGATCGCAATTGTTTTCGTTTATTTGGGACTTAATTTCACTTTTATATTGACTTAATTTGATCTCAACTTTTGTGATGATATCTAACTGTAATCCAACGCTAATTGTATTCAAAGTTTGCAAAAGTTTATCAAACTATGGATCAAATGTGAAAACAATCAAAATTATGACTGATTTGAATTGAGTGCAACCATTTTAAACAATACCTGTTCCAAAATATGATCCTCGTCACTCATTCTAATCGAAGTAGGGTTCCTTTAAATTCAATGATTAAACTAAACTTATTTTGAATTTCAAACAAATGGGTCCATAATTAAGAGGATATCACACCATAACTAAAATCATATTTATTTTCTATTCATTCAACAGATGTCACTGTCGTTTAAATTCATTTAAATTCTGTTCGATTATTCAATGAACTTGATCATTAGTAATTATTCAATCAAATTAAATCATGCATGAGCATTTCCTAAAAAGTTCACCTAAACTCTGAGCTTGAAAACATTGGCCATGTTTGAATGAAACTAAAGTTAGAATAGTTGCATATTAAGGCATACAAATTGTATCAAATCGTTTATTAAATACAAATAACAGGCTTTCAATTAAAGTCTATATTATTACAAATTGCTAGTTTAGTTTATCACTGTATAGTCTACAAACATCCTGCTAATTAGTTGTTGGCTTAAACATTATCAAATAAATATTTAAATAAAATAGCAAGTGGCGTTTTGTTGTCCTTTTGAATCTTTTCATCCATACATAGCATCGAATTATTTAATGCGACAAAATTTATCTTAAAATAAATTCCAATTTATTAGAAATTTTATGGCAAACACTAACCATTTATTATATACTCCAAAGTAGATTTTCAAAGAGAATCATTAGTTCCATCGGAATGCCTTCCATTCCCTACAAGCAATTCTCAGGGACTGTGTATCAGAAAGTGAGGAAATAATTTTGTGTTTTCTAATTGACTGAGAAGATCAACAATAATTGTTATCTTATTAACAAAATTTGTTCAACATAATCTTCTCTTTGGAGGAAGTGAAGGCATTTGAGGCATTCCTTCCGAAGGAGTGATTGGGACTGAATAATCATATAAATGATTTATAGGGTTGATCTGCAAATGAGCGTCTGACCAAGTCTTCTACGATTATCTTTAAACTGAAGCCATGCTTTCAAATGAAGCATTCTTTTAATATGAAAGTTGATCGACAAAAATAAACTCTATTTCGTTTTTATGGCAAATAATAGTTAGAATGAAACAATGAACTGAGCTTGGTATTCTATAATTTTATTTGAACGCCTACTCTATGAATAACAAATATTCAGTGAGAATATATGAGAGTATGTGAGAGTAGGGCCAATTTATGAATAGCTTATTGATGACTTATTTGTTGTCTAGATTTGATAACTTGCAGATTACATTCAAAAACATAAGTCTTTTATTCACAAATAATCTCATTTTCAAAATTCATATAAAATTCCAATTTATTCAAATGTTTTTCTGTTGAAGAAGTGTTGCAGAAAATTAATGACTCAATTGCCTATCAGATAAACAGGGTCTTTCAAATAATCTAAATATAAAAGATAAGCTCATATTGGAATCGTCTCATGTAACATTTGAATTTCCGTTCATTTTTAACAAATTGAGTCAAATTTTTGCTAAATTTTTCAAATTAGATATGAAATCAATAGGAAAAAGAAAACTTGCAATATTTGCTCATTCAAGTAGGGTCATTGAAGGACTTAAAGATGTATCCCTTATGTGACTTCTAATGAAAAGAAATGTTGGTATAATCGGAAACTAAACATGCCACTTTAGCTATGAATGAGAGGTCAATCTTAACAGACAGTTCAATTTGTAAAAGATTTTTGTTCGTAATATCAAAACTAAAAGCAATAAATTTGTGTAAACATAACTCAAAATTAGATTAACTCAACTCTTCTTTTGCTTATTCATTAAAACTCAGATCAAAACTCTCTGATTTATAAATGAGTCTGAAATTAATTATGAATCGATTCAGTGATTGCTTAGCTTTTTATCTCTTATCGCATCCAATGAGAGCTTCGAATGAGATTTTGTCAAATAAATTATAAAAAGTCTGTCTTTAGAACTGATCGCAGACTTGTTTCAGTATTTTATTAAAATCTCGTTCACTGAGTATTTGAGCAAAAAATGCGATATTTACTGATCGCCTCTTTTTTTGTATTCTTTCTGTCAATTAGTTATGTGAGGACTCAAAGTGAAGACCACTTTCAACCAGAAGAGGACACAGACCTCACTACAGAAGAATCAGATGTGACCACTAGTGTCGTAACCAGCACTGAGCCAGAAGGGGATACCACCGCTTCCGATACTACTACAGAGGCCACAGAATCGACGCCTACGACCACACCCTCTCGTCCCCCGCCGTCTGAGATGAGTGGTTGCAGTGAACTCAAGTTTTATAGTCTATCTGTCATTTCAATCATTATTTTTATAATTTTTAATCTCAATTAATATTTTAAGCAAATTATCAAATATTTTATGATTTATTAATGAATGAAATGAAAGTTCATTAAAATTAATTGTTTTAAGTTTTGCGCTCAACTTATTCGCGAATCTAATGAAAAGGTTTTGTTCACACAATTGATAGCATTACTTGAAGTTAAAGTATAAAACTTATGGCTTAACTGTACTTATTATGAGTCAACTCTATTTAAAGATATTTCATTATTAAAATGGCAAAAACAGACGTACATATTAAAGAGAATTTAAAGAGAGAGCCAATCATATTTTAGCATGATGGAATATGTGCTAGAGGTCACATTTTAGTCTCTTCCAATTGTTTATGTCATTTGTTCCCAATTTGTTGACATTTAAAAGCATTTCAAATGTTTAATCAGTTTTTAACCAATTTATCGAAACTTAACGAATGCTTTGATTTTGAGTGAATTTCATTAAATGAATTAAATTAATGTATAGAATGGAGTGTTTGACAAATGTATGACAAATGCAGTGCTCTGTCGGTCTCTATTCTGGACTTTAAATTCAAATCAAACTCATGTTTTACTCTTAAACTGCATTTGTTTTGACAATAATCCACACAAATATCTTCGACCAGTGATGGCGTCTTCGATGTCAATGAATGACATTTGCGACGATGTCTTGCATTTGATTTTTAAGAAGTATTTGGACTTTCGATCGCAAGTGACGGCACAGAGAGTCTGCAAAAGATTCTACCATTTGATTGATGGCATATTCAGGGGAAGACCTGCACTCTATTTGGCCGAAGACTCGAAACAGTTATACGAGATATGCGACGAAGACATCAAAAGGTATACATTCATTGAATCCATTGAGAAGTTGTGTCGTTTAAGAGATGGTCTTTGGGTGAGAGGACAGAGAGGTCTTCGACTGCTTCAGCCGCTCGACATTCAAATGTTGGCCCTAAACAAACACAAGGGGTTGAGAGAGTTGTGTGTAGTCGTGACCATCAAATGGACCTCATCTCTCAACTCATTAATGGACCTCATTTTGAAGAACTGTTCGTCAGATTTGGAGAAATTAGTTGTCATTAATTTGAATGGAAATCATTTTTCGCTGAATACCCGCCAAATGGAAGAGTTGTGTCGACAATACCCTAATCTGAAGCACTTGGAGATATTCAGCGACTATTTGTATGCTTCCGAACAATGCTTTAAGATTCTGATGAGTCGATGCAAAAGTCTGGAAGTCTTGAAACTGAACGTCAGACAGATCTTCAGTGAAGAGTTGGGAACGAGTCGTTCCATCACTTATAACAGCTATGCTTTTGATGGCTATTGTTTGGAAGCGATGAGTGACAGATTGCAGACAATATATGGCAGTCAACCCATTATTAACGAGTCGTTTATAGTGAACCGATTGCCCCAAATGTGCGATCGTTTTGCAAATGTCCGCCACTTAGGAGTCGAAAGCCTTTCTCTCACTTCAGTTCATATCATTTGTAATATTTTCAAAAACATTGAAAGCCTTTCATTTTCGATGAGATTTTCGATTGAGAACAATAAGAGTGAAGTCAAGTCTTTAATGGATTCCATCAGTCATTTGGCAAACCTCACAAAACTGTCCATTCGATGGTTTTCTCGCTACCAAACAAATGTCGTTCCTCTCGATTTCAATTCTATTGAAGCACTTAAACGCTGTTCGAAATTAAGTCATTTAGTCATCAAAGAGGCCATAATCGGAAAGGAGTCGCTCAGAGCTATTAATAGATTGCTTCCAAATCTCATATCTCTTCGTTTGGTTGACTGCGATCTCGAAATGAGTTCAATCGGACCTCTCATTAGCTTCACTCAACTTAAAGAGTTCTTTATTATTAAGATATCGCCACATATTTACATCAAATTTACGATCGATTCGATGACAGAGAAGACAATCGCAGATATCATTGACAACGGCCTTGACTTACGACTAATCAATTCGCCGAATCCTACGGTTCAGATGGCGGCCGATGACGACGACGACCAGTTGCCAGTGATTGTTGAGCCCATTCATGTGATACCAGATCAGCACTGGGTTTTCGGTGATGCTGGACAATTAGATGCCGTCCAATGGGATTTCGGCAATGCCAACCTCAACTTCGACCTTGACCATTACTTACAGTTTGAATGAACACATTTTCCAATCATTTGAACCACACTTTTAGTGAATCATTACTTTTTACGAAAATTTGATTTTTAGTACAGTCTGGTCTCAATTTAAGAGACTCCTTGGTGAGGCCAAAATTACTCTCTTAAATCGAATTTCCCTTATATCGAATTACTTTAACATTACACAGAAGCGGTGCTCCAAAATTCTGTCTCTTATATCGAAATTCCCTTAAATCGTAGTCTCTTAAACCGAGATCAGACTGTATAAGACATAAGACATTAACATTATACAAATGTTAAGTAATTTGCATTTTTTTAAATCAAAACCTATTTTTCATTCTTGTGTTGTATTTGATTCAAGTTTTTTTGTTTTTTTTCAATTTTGTTTGTTTCGTATGATTTATGTTTTGAAAAATATTTTTGTTAAGAGAGTAATGAATCAAAAGTTAATCGAAACTATTTTGTCATTTTATAGTCATTTTTGACTGAATCATTATAAATGTTATAAATTTTGAACATGGTCATTGTTTTGGTGCTTTCCCGCAGTTCGCAAAACATTTTGGTAGTCATTCATTGAACACTATTTCACACCAATCGCTGCGGAAACTCATTTCAAATGAGTCATTTGAGAAGCGCACCAAGTTCAATTAAGAATAGCTATATTTGTAGTTATTTCAAATGTTTATTATAAATGTATTTTGAATTTTGTTTTTTAGAAATAAAATGATTTCATATAATCAAAAATAAACAAAACTCAGACTTATTATAGACTATCGATTTATGAGCACATATTCAATGATTTGAGAGAAGTGCCAATTCTTTGATACATTCTTACCTCAAATTCAGGATATATTTACACATTTGGTATAATCTAACGTCGAGTCTATTATTCTCTTTACTTATTTGAAACCCTTTTTCACTGATATTAGAGTAATTTCTAAAATTTAGTCCACAAACTGTTGGTATACTTGAGTTCTTCAAAATGATAGTCAAAATTCTTGGTTTCAATTTGGTCTCAAACTGTTGAGTCAAATTGTGAAGTACCAGACGTCTTGTGGTGTGCAAAATTCATGTATATTACGACACTGCTTGCTCAATTTTTGCCCATATTATGTCCTAGTAAATGTTAACTGGTGATTTTTCCCAAATGCTTGATACAAATAATTTTCGAAGAAAATTTTATTTAATTAACTGGGAAATTTTAGCAAATTTAATTGATTCGTATATAACCTTGTCTCAATCCAAACAATGAATAGTCAATTTTGATTCAAATAAAAGTTATTTAAGTGGAGTAATAATACGAATAATTTTTTCATTTGAAATAAAAATTCTACAAAATATGAACGAATCATAATTATAAACGTATTTATAATTTGTTTGTCGAATACTTATTGTTATCTCTTCTGCGATAAGAACTCAATTGAATAACAAAAAGACTTTTTTTGTCACTCATTTTTTTTTATAATTTTGTCACAATTTTAGTAAATTTTGTAGTTATCGTAGTTTGAGTGGTATAATGGGTATCGATCTATATTTCGTGGGTCCGTCCCCTCCCTGTCGGGCAGTAATGATGGCCGCAAAACATTTAAATATAGAATTAAATCCAAAATTCGTGGATTTGATGAAAGGTATGTCTTATTTACTTTAGACTCAAATAATGGTTTAATAAACGGAAAGGCGAGCAAAAGGAAGAGTGGTTTCTCAAACTCAATCCACAGCACTGTTTGCCAACTATTTGTGACAACGGATATGTTTTATGGGAGAGGTTTACATTCAATTCTTGAATCTATAAAATGATAAAATATTTTGTTTTGATGCTAACAGTCGGGCCATTATGTGTTATTTGGCCAATAAATATGCGCCCGAATCCAGTCTCTATCCGAGTGATCCCCAGTGTAGGGCTGTTGTGGACCGAGTATTGCAGTGGGATTTAGGAGTACTTTACCGCTCTATCGGTGAATATTTGGCTCCAATTATGAGAGACTACGGGAAGACTCTGTCAAATCTGGACCCCGAAAAGGAGAAGAAAATCAAAGAATCGCTTCAAATATTGGACGACTCGTTGGCGGTTCGCAGTTATGTGGCCGGAGATAACATCACTTTAGCAGATCTCTCAGTATTGGCCAGTCTTTCATTGGCTGATGTTTTCGATTATGATGTCACGAGTGAATACAAGTATCTCAAACAATGGAGTGATGGACTCAAGCGAAACCTTCCCTATTATGATGACATCAATAAAGAACCGATCAATATGTTCAAGCAATATGTGAAGTCCAAAATCGAGCAAAACAGTAATAATGAGTAAAACTTCAGAATATTCTTTTCGTCCAATTTTTCAATTTTAATGAATTAAATAATGATTTCTTCAGATGTTTTATCAAAACAAATGAATTGATGTAATCATAAAAATTTGTGAATAATTGCTTAGTTTTCATATAATTCGTTCTGATATCAAACCAAATGAATACTAATCTTCAGTGTGAGCGCCAATCCAGTAGAGGAAACTCGAAACTCTTGTGTATACTCCAGGATATCCCGGTTGAGCACATCCTTTGCCAAATGATACGATTCCTAACTGATAGTACCTTCCACCATATGACACAGTGAGTGAACCGCCAGAATCGCCCTTAAGTTAAAAAAAATTGTCATTTAACTTTTAAGTAGATGAGGAGGCCTTACCTGACACGAGTCCTTTTCTCCCCGAGGATAAGATGCACACATCTGATGTCCATCGATCTGATCTGAAATGCCCAAAAGGGAACTATATCTCTTTGCACAGTCTTCCAGGTCACTAATCGGAACTTCGACCTCTTGCAAAACAGGACTGGGTTTTCCACCCTTAATGTCAAACAGAAAGACTTCAATTCAAATAACATATAATTACAAACAAATGACACAAAACGTTATTCCTTTAAATTTAATGACACTTTCAGATAGAATTTGAATGCAACAAACCTGTGAAGTAGTGCCCCATCCGACAAGAGTGCCCATTGTGCCCACAAGATCTGCCTTCTCAATTGCTGGAGGGGGCAAACAAACGGGTGCGATATGGGTATCACGCCTCAAATTCAAAGGTTGTGCCAGTTTGAGAAGTGCGATGTCATTCTTGTGCTGACCAAATATGAAGTTTTCGTGTACTTTAATCTCTTGAACGTCATATAGAAGGCCACTGTCTTTGTTATCGTGAGCTCCAATCAAAAGTTTGAAATTACTCGGAACCAGTGTTTCGGTTTGCCTTATAATACAGTGCGCGGCCGTCAATACATACCATTGACTTATAATAGTTCCGCCGCATATGAATCGAGTCTTCGGTTTTTTCGATTTGACTGTAGTTTGATAAATGGCAACTGCCCAGGGATATGAATGGGGTGGTGCTTCAGTGCCTCCAACAATGAAAAAGTTGTTTCCCGGGCGTAATCCACATACTTTGAATTTAATTAAAACTATGTCTTGATGATTTAGTTATTAAAAGCTTACTTGGATCCTGTAGCAAAAGAACTGAAGACCTGGCAGTGGTTGGACAGCATTTCATGTGATATGAAGAACTCGTGTGACAATAGACTGGCTTTTTATCAATTAAATTAAGACAAACACCGATTTTACAGAATCCGGCCCTACCCTCGTTTGTGACACATCTTTGTTGCATCGATGAGAACAAGCGATTATCAGTTGTGTTGGGTATTAATAACTTATTGTCCGAATCAATTTTGGATAAATCTGTTATCACTTCTTGGTCTTCAGATTCTTCAAGAATTTGTTCGGCGAATAAAATGCAAAAACAGAAACTCAAACAAAATATTTTGAGAAAACATTTGTCTTTGAAATACATTTTTCGAGAACCGAATCCGAAATTTTTTAAGTTTAGCCCAGAGTTTAACGAACTATACGTTGAGTTTTACAAATTATTTCAATTTATAAGTTGCATGGGTAAAGTAAGTCCTTTAACTGAGAGCCACCACTTGTGTGAACCTCATTAGGGGCTCATAAAACACAAGAACACTAAACACACCATTAATTATAAAACTAAAAGATTTAATTGCTTTTGAAAAATAAATATTTTTTAAACACAAAAATCAAAGGTTAGACTCATTTCAATGATTAACAAATATTTTAACACTTTTTTGTTTAAATGAAAGCTTTGTTCAAAAGAAACCATTTTATGGAAAATTTTTATCATTTATTCAATGATTTTGTTTTAATTTCAAAATAAATTTTGAAGTATTTGTCGATTTGTTGTCCTCTAATACCATATTTTACACTTGTGTTTAGGATTCATGTGATCCGTTTTATTGCATTTGAATGCTTTGGAAAATTCTTTGGAATTTGAAAATGGAATTTGAACTCTAAAAAAAGAGTTAACAAGATTATTATAATTTTAAATCATTTAAAATTATTTTCCAAACCTTTGTTCTGAAAGGCTATGAATAGAGTTCTGTAGAAAATATTTATACGCTTTGGGACTAAGTTTAGAGCACCAGACCTACAAAAACCAATAAAAAATAGAATCATCATGATCGATGCTAAAAACTTTTACATGAGCTGCACTTATCCAAAATAATTGATCGGAGGTGTAGGGTAATCCTGGTAGTGGTAATTCTGGACCATTTTGATGAACAAATTGTTGATAACTCTAAATATAATGAGACAAATGAAGTACTTTTCAAATCCTTTGGACGGGTATTACTCTGAAGGCTGTTTGAATGCCGCCATTGTCTGCCATATTCTCAGAAAGTTTTGGTTTTTTTCCTATCTATCAAAAGAATTTGAGCTTGCTAAAATGGTAATGTTTTAATACCTTTTCGGGATAGTTATCCTTATACTGATTGACAAAACATTGGGATTTATTCTTAAATAATTCTTTAGTCTCGACGTCCCACCAGTCTCTAAAATTTCCTCGACTATCGAAACGCCCTCCAATAGTGTCAAAAGGGTGTATCATTTCGTGGCCAATAATCCAACCGAGAGATCCAAAATTTAGATAACTTTAATGAAATCAAAATTTATGTTTTGTTTAATTGCAGTCATCTATACTTCGGTCGATTTGCGCCGAAAAATATTCCATTAAGAATCCAAACGGGAATTTTAATGCCATTGATTTGTGTTGAATAATATGCATTAACTTCAGTAGTGGTCATTATATTTTGCCATCTAATCATAAGTTATGATAGTATGAGCATGTTTGTTTGTTTGCTAGTTCTCTTAAATGATGACACAATCGATACGAACCCATTTCTATCGTTGTTTTGCTTTAGTTTTGAAAAATGTTTGCCTGAATTCCATTTTTGAAGTTTAAGTACATTTTCAAAAAGAGTATCATTTTTTAACTGATCCAGCTTTTAAATAAATTTAAATTATTAAGATATTGGATTATATAAACTAGTATTACTTTGTTGTGAACTTGATCAATTTTATTTTCATTAAGCAGTTGCTCATTATAGGCGATAAACTTGTTGATGGATTTGAGTTTGTGAAGAGCACTGAACCGGGTGCTGTCATCCATCCAATCGACTTTAGCCAACGCCTCCTTCAAAGTCGAACGAATCGTTTCGAAGATATTGTCGGCCTTAGAATCAAATTTCAAAATTTGATCTCAATTTTAATTATATGAAAATCAAACCAAAATCTTTTTCTTCTCTTTTTGTTGATCTTTGTTGAGATAGAGTGAAGTGAGTCCTGTCTTCATATTAGCGCCAATCAGTTTCAAACATATCTTCCATCGTTTGGTATTTCGTTTCAATGGACGCGTTTGCAAATAAAATTCGTCGTAGAGTTCGGTAAAACTTTTATCTAATGTTGTAATCGATTGAAACACAATTTTCCACAGAATATAATTTACCAAAACTCTGACCGGAAAATAAAATTATTCAAATTATTGATGACATCAAAGAGTATTATTAGTTAACCTTTTATTGTTTTGTAGACAATTATCAATGATATGACTGATAGCTGTCACAGTTTCGACATTTGATACGATTATACTCTCATTTTCAGTGATATTCATATCAATTGATAGAAAAGCACTTAACAGTTGACTCCAATTCTGAAATTTTCAGCAGATTTAATCTAGTTATCTTGAATTCATCTATAATCACCATGGATGATTTTGCTTCCAATTCTTTGACAGTCAGCGATTGAAAGTTACTCAATCGTCCGGTGCTCTAAAATTATGTGCCTTCAAAACAATTGTAATATAATAACATTATTTTGATTACGTTAGCGATCAACGATTCAAATCGAATGACATCTTGCAAATCTTGTTCGGCCTTGTCTTCATCGGCGCCCAGCATTTCTGCTACATCAATCATGAAATTCAAATAATATTTCATTTTATTAGGATTAGTATCGATCAGCTCCTTATTTGTCAAGCACGTAAATAT
Organism: Fuscozetes fuscipes; assembly: GCA_034702105.1. Classification (NCBI taxonomy): domain Eukaryota; kingdom Metazoa; phylum Arthropoda; class Arachnida; order Sarcoptiformes; family Ceratozetidae; genus Fuscozetes; species Fuscozetes fuscipes. The sequence continues at coordinate 19,683 of JAQGCS010000519.1, forward strand.
AGGCTCTTCTACCTATTCAAGGAATTCAAGGTAATAACGGAATTCAATATATTGAGTGAACTCTAATTTCTTATTGTTTTACATAAATACTATATTTAGTATTTCGCCTGAAATCGGGCGCAACTCTTATGTTGAATAGAAATCGATTGTGAAATCCAAATGACCTTGTTTTAGTAATCAATTCAATCAAATCGAATTTACTTTCATCCCAGTGCTCGCCTTCGAGGACAGGCCAGCCTCCAAGAAGTTTCAAATATTTGGTTAGTGGTTTTGGACCCAATTCTTTGATCACACCTGGGTTTAAATGAGTTCAATTCAAAACAATTATCTGAATTGAACTTACTCAAATTCATACACGAAATGTACATATTTTTTAAATTTTGCGTTGTTTTAGACTCAATTGTGTTAATGGGTTCTTCCAACAGTTCTGAAAAATACTGAACTAGATTGTTTTCCTTTATAAATTGCCTACTTCTCATTTGTAAATTGATCTGATCCTGGGTTATACTGAAACTTGAAATTGAATTCATTTGATCCGGTATTTGAGACTCGTTCAACCATTTTCCGCACGCGAATCGGTAAAAATCATGACAGGGAGGCACCGATTCATCCAAGTAATCCATTATTCGGGAGGCTTTCAATTGTCAAACAAATCTGATTTCATTCATATTCAAGGTATTAAACTTACCCTCGTTTAAACATTCCTTGGTAATACAAACTGAAAACCAATGAACAATAAATAACTTGGAAGATAATGTTTTTGATCAAGGTTAAATTATACCGCTTTCGACTGATCTTCTAGAATAGTGTTGAAGTGTTGCTAATGTAATGATAGTAATACAGAGACCAAAGAATAAAAGTGAGGCCGAAGTCCAGCCACAAAGGAGTAACTTTTCCAATCCTGTCCTAAATCGCCACCAGACACATGATGTCTTATTATTACCTGAATTAATGGTGTAATTATTATTTGCCATGAGTCATATTTTATTATCAGAGAGTCTGAATCAATAGATTGGAAATAAGCAATCTACTCTTATCCATATTATTCTTTGACATTATATCGTGACTATTCTGTTAATGTTTAGAATTGTGTTTAATCATTTGTTAGTCTCTATTATACGACAAATGTATTAAACTTATAGTGAAGTAATATTTTGTAAATTGTTGTTATGGTGATATTAATTCAATTTTCGATTTTTCTACTAGGAATAAATGACTTTTTAATTACAGTCCAACTATTATATAAGACCCCTCGTTATAACCCCTGACTACTGCATCCACTATAATAGACTTCAGTGCATATTCGACCTGGTTATAATCACTCGTCAATAAAAAATTTAAAATAGTTGCATTTCAAAGAAAATTTCGAAATTATTTTTAATTATTTCATACAGTCATTGATGGTCCTTATGAAGTGACCAAAAACAAAGATTTACTTCTTAAGAGAGATAAAAACGATAAACAAAATCAAATAATACTGTAGACCAGTACTTCAAATCACATAACTTTATTTCATTAACATAAAAATTAATATGTTCACTATTGATGTGAACTCGAATAGAGACACAAACTAACTGATTGTATTGATACTTGTATTGTACTGATTGCAATAATACTCAATACTTTTATAATTAAAGGGTTTGCTCCTTACTCAATCATTACAATGAGAGAAGTTATGGAAAGCATTTGGACATAGAGACTATTTCTAGAAGTGGGTGGATGACATTCTTGAAAAGTTACATATTGAAATTGAGTAAAGAATTGAATCATTTAAGCAGCAAAAGAGATGAGCACAATTATTGCATTGAAATACTAGAGCCCTTTTCCTACAATACATTCAATTAATTGAAAACATCAATATTTTTCACTACATCTATGAAATGTAGTATATAGTTTTGTGTGTTATCCCACCCACCCG
>JAQGCS010000520.1:0-21594 GCA_034702105.1 Fuscozetes fuscipes
AGTAAATTTGATAACATTTGATGTTTGTATTGTACGCTCACCAGATTGCTCTCCACTTACTATCGAAACAAACTTTAAACTTTATACTTTTATTGAATCATGCTTAGCAATTGAAGTAGCTTGTTGAATCCGGTTAAATTAATTAAATTTTGTTTTATATTTGGGTTCGGAGGTCATTTAGGCCAAAATAGCTGTTTTCAGAGCAGTTTGTCTACTAGACATTGTCTAGCCGCAGAAGCTCAGGGTGAGTTGCCAAAATTTTCCAAGTCAAGGCGTTTTGAGCTGACCTTGGCTATGTTTGCTTTTAAAGTGATTGCCCTGATAATCTCTTTTTTACAATCAAAAGTTTTAAAATCAATATTTTATGCACTCTTTGTATGACTGCAATAACTACTGAATTATTCGGTCTATTATTCATTTATTATTCTCATAATAACAGTCAGAATAATAAGATTGAGTTTTATTGAAATTCAAATTCTAAGAAGTTTTCAATGAATTGAAAGATTTGGTAGATTTGAATTTGAATTTGAATTTGAAAGATCATTCGATGAACCTATTGTTGAGAACTATTCAAATTCAAAATAGAATTGAAGGTCAAAAGTGAACCAAACCTCTAATTGTATTAATATTTTTATCATTGAATCTAAAGGCCGACCAAAGCTGATGTGTGTTCCTATCGCGGAGACAAATGCGAGAACTGTGTTACGAGCGATGCCCGTATTGGAGGCGGGTTAACACAATTCTCTAGAATCAGGATAAATATAACTTCTCTTTTGATATTCAGTAAGTAATTAATGTTTTGATTGAATGGAAAAAGTATTCAAAAATATTTCTTTGATTTGTGTTCAGCCAATGATTTTCGGTTCTCTGAGACAAGAGATGGGGGCTGGCAGATTGCTTATGGCGAGGCTGGAGACTGCTATTCAGTTGTCGATTGCCCTCAGGGTCAGTTCAAAATTAATTTAAAAGACACAGGTATGAGTGTGTCAGCGAAGAGCCGGTGGTTAGTTCAGGGGAACAGAGCCACCAAACAAATCGAACGCTTAGATGTGAGATATTTACTCTTAATCATCTGTCAAATCACATAATTGTTTGTCATAACGAATAGGGCGGTCAAATTGTGTCGGGTCGATGCGGTGGTTATTGCGGTCGGTGTACGCCTTCCAACGGTTTATATCTAGATTTGGCGCTTTAGGTCTTATTATAATTATTTAGAAAAACTCAGTATTTGTTGATTTTGTACATTATTTTTAACTTATTATTACTAATATTATTATTATTATTATTATTATTATAAACTCAATGAAACAATGAATTGAAAATCAGATCACTTCACTGTCACTGCCATTAATACAACTTTTTAATAAGTTTAAAAGTATTGCAAATACAGTACAAAAAGAAATTGAGTTTAAAATTAAATGAATCTCAAACACAAAGTGACACATAATGTGAGACAAAATGTTTTATAATTTATAAATGCATTCAATTTTAATTGCGATCGACTTTTATTAAAACATTTTCATTAATAAGATATTTAAGCGATTATTAAAATAATTGAGTTTTCGTTTTATTATTCGTTTTTTGTAAAGAATTTTATTCAGAAAAAAAGTAATTTAAATAACTTTTTATAAATTGTGTTTTTCGAGAGTAAAATGAACTGTTTGTATGAAATTTAATGGAAATTCAAAATTTATGTTATGATCGAAAACTTTTTTGATTAGAAAATGATTACAATCTCTTCGAAAATATAATAATTGTTTTGCAAAAGACTTGTATTTCTACTACTCATCCGTCAAAAGAGATTCGAGATTTTAGTCATTTGTAATCATATTGTTGTGTTGTGTCTAAGCCGGGGGCGAATCGATGGTAATATTCTCCCGGCGCTGACGTATGTTATTGAATAGCAAAGCGCCAGAACTGAAGAACGGATCCAAAAATGCGCGAACCAATCCACTCCAGATCTATTGGGATTTCAATGTTTTATATTAAATAAATGCAAATAAAGAGAAGAACATGTTTTGGGTGTAAACCAGTTGTTTGAATAAATGACAGACAGAAGGGACAGAACTTACTCTATGGGCATAATGGAGAAGAATGTCAAAGATTTTCAGCAATGGAGTGATCAGCCAAATGGTGGCCAAATTGATGAACGCGAAGATCAACGCCCAGATCAGAGCCAAAGGAATGGCAATTATGGCAGCGATTATGCGATAGAACCAGAATCGGGTGGCGTTGAACAGCAGGTAAGTGAGGCGCCACACAAATTCAAAGCCTTTCATTATATATGTAATAAAAGTTTATTTGAATTAAAATAAGTTTTCATCGACTAATTAATTGATGATAAGAGCCATACCGTGAGTCGGATCCGGTTCTCCGATCACGTCTTCGAACAGAATCTGAAATGAGATAAAAATTTAATATGAAAGTCATGAATGAGTGGCGTTAGCGGTCAGCCTCACATTGACGTGCTCATTCACTCGTTTCTCATCCCGATCCAACACATTGAGACCAACAGTGAAGTTTTGGGCGCAAATATCCAATGATTTTTTATTGGACTCCTTCTTCACCTTTTCTTTCTTTTCCTTCTTTTTCTTTTCTGTTATGTTTAGAAAAATACCCAAAATTTAAAAATGTATTCAAAGGAGAATCAAATGATTTGTAAGCTTTTGTGTGAATTTGAAACCTTTCTTGTCTTTAGTTTCGTTGTTCTCTTTCTTTTCATCGCTGGTATCGTTCTTAGTCTCCATCTCTATCTTTTCGGGTAAGTCTCCCTTTCCCTCCTGTTCTTCTAATAGAGGTACAGATGATTCATTGAGATTTGTTTTAGAGCCTGCCTTACTTCCACTCTTGGTCTCCGACATATTCACTTGATTTGAATCACTTGTTTGTACAAAAGTTTATATTTGCTGTGAATTTATTTATGATGTGCAGCACCTGTACCACAAACACACCTGTAGTGCAAAGAGAATCGATTCTATTATTAATAAACTATTAGTTCAAAAACATGATTAGGGGCTCTCATGAAACCACTCTTACGTTCCTCTCATAATCACATTTACAGCCAACAAATACTCGATTTTCAGTCACGATATTAATCGAGTGTTTAATTTATAGCAAAAACAATATAAGAAATTGTTTTTCGCCCGCATTTATGCCAATTAAATATTTACAATATTAACAATCACCAATATTTGCAAGTAATTCAAAACCACTTTTCTTCGTATAACAAATTCCTGAGTATTGTCACTACTTTTTTCTGTTTAAACAACTTTTGGAAATAAATATTTATTAAAGAAATTACAGAATAATAACTTTCCATTAGTTTGATACAAACAATTCTCAATGAGGAACAATAACCTGAAAGTGTGGACCACTTCTGCCATATTTAGCCAATTATCGTCTCTTTAATTATCAAAATATAGGCAAATGAGTCATAGATTGATTCGAATAATAAACATTTGAACCAATTTTCTATTCATTGGTCTGTCCTGTAATTGGAGGCACAGACACACTATCCTGTTGTTTGGCTGGAGGCAATTTCGTTTCAAGTCATTAATTGCCGGAAATATATCACATTATGTGAGTTTCAATTCTATTTGTGACAAATAATGTTGTTGTCATTGCCTTTAATAACATGAAGAAAGTGTCATTTATTTGCTCTTAAGACGAATAATTAAGTTATTCTTAGAGGTCTATCTTCTAATCTAAATTTCTGTGCGATTTTATGCATTTTTGTCAATTCTATAGAAAAACATTGTGTGAACAGTCAGTGCGGATACAAATTTGCACAAAACATTAGATCCAGAGGCTATTCACAGCCCAATATCCGCTAAATCCTATGGGTATACAAATGCATACACCATATGATGTGTTGCGAAAATGTTTTGTTCATTTTTGTTGCCATCGAATTATAAGAGAAGAAAAACGGATTTCGAGTGAAAAATAGACTGACATTTGATAAACAAAAAGATGAAATATGTATGAAATGGATTTTGGCAGAGAAAGCATTACTATTGAGATGTGGTAAACAAGAGGAGTAGGCTCACAGAAAATTGCGCTAATGGTTCTAATATAGCAAGTCTTATGTCAGATATTTGTAATGATAATGTCCAGAATGAGTGGCGAATCTATAATTCATGCGAATAGAGATGAGAAGGAGAGTAAACATGTATTCCATCGACTATTAGCTCTAAATTCTGGTAAACAGTATTTTTGAAAATCTTTTCGCAGTTATGATACAAAGGAATGCGATCACAGCTAACAAACAACACGAACAGAGCTCAGAATATTTAAAGAGAGCCTTCCGAAGTGCATCACCCCTACCGTGCAGCCCATACCCCTGACTCATCTAAAGACTAACCAGTGCTGTGAACTGCTGTCCCCTTCGTCAACATAGAAACGAATTCAAGCAAATTGCAACTGAAAGCTCTCACTCAAGTCAAGGCCGGTTAGGTTTTGTTCCTAAGCTTTTTAAACTTCTGATTATTGTTTCAAAGCTCTGGACATTGAAATATAAGATTAGTGAGAACTCAGCCCTCGAGAGACCACAAACTGATTAGCTATTAGTGGCTATATTTGTCTCATATCTGTGAATAAGTGGAAAGCTCTTCTAAATAAACAAATGAGAAGTTTTGAGATTCAAATCATAAATTTTATCCGAAAATTGGAATAATTCTTGTGATAAACTTAAATCGCTATTAAAAGCGCTACATTTTCCCAAAGGAATTCTCCCTTTAATTATACCCATTATTATAGCAAAGGATAAATGTTTGACAGCAAAGGAGAACGACTTAAAAATAATGACTGATACCGAACTTAATAACTCCTCTAATCAATACTCGCTCTCTCTCTCTCTCTCTCTCTCTCTCTCTCTCTCTCTCTCTCCACTCCTTGAAAGTTTCATTAATTCCAAACAACTTACAAATTACTCAATTTATTAGCGAAAGTTTTATGACTCGAAAAATTGATTTCGATTAGAGAGTTACTAATTTGAACATAAATTTATTTCTCAGACTTTTATTAGATTGAAGTTTGGATTAATTGCAATGCTTTTGGTTTCAGTCAATAAATTCAATCAAAGATTCGATAAAAAGTTAAATAATTGTTTCAAAGAAAAAATATCGGCGAAAAAACACAAAAAAATATCATAAAATTGTTGTGAAGTTGAGAACAGAGATCTTTAAAATTTGAATTTTGAACGTTACTTACTTGTATAAGAGCAGGTCCAATCGGGAGGTGAGGCACAAGTGAGTCAATAGTAATGGAGAATCACTCAAAAAGGTTTTGGAGCAGAGTCTCAAAAGTGAGCGTCAAAACTGTTGGAAGGCTTTTGAATGTCTGTTGGATTAGATGTTCTCATGAGCTGAACAGCGATACCAATGGCAACCGCACCCAAAAAATAACAATAAATCGCTCGTTGCAAGAGTAGTTTGGCTCTGGGCTCCGGCTCCGATTCATAGGCTGTGCAGCAGTTGGCTCAAAAGTAGAGGGCCTTTCGAATATCGAGAGAGTAGTGAAGACACCGGTCTAACCAATCATATTATAGATATGCTTCAGAAGACTCATCCCTCCGAAGTGAAAAAAATTAAATGTTCTTAAGAGTCAACTTTTATTATACAGATTTCGGATACTTTTAAAAAACAGTCAAAGAATAAGAAAAACAGTTAAAGAGATATAATTTTGCGAATAAGAGATTGACTCAAACTTTTTATGCGACCAAATCTTTCCAGTTTGACCTCAACTTGAACTTCATTTGCAGGTTTATATTCGAAGCTTTTCCGAGAAAAAGGCAAATACTCTTTCGCTGTTAAATAATGAGATTTGCGGTCAGAGGTTAAAGCGGTTTATTGTTTACTCAAAACGTAAATCTTATTGTGGTCTGAATTGTCTGCAAAAATACATGCAATACATGTAATGCAGATAAAAATGTTTGCAATTTATTAGTTTTGAGTGAATTTTTGCGAACAAAATAAATATATTTGTGCAGAGATTTAAAGATTTGGTAGTCTTTCGGTTGTGTCAAAGCTATTCGAAACTAAATTATTGTTAATTTAGAGGAAAAAATTCACTCGAATTAGACATAAATTTTATTAAGCTTTTGTTCCATTGTCTAAATGGTGTTTGGCTCGTTTCTGAGGATGAGTCACATCTCATCCATGCATTTGATTTGCATTAGAAACACAACAAGTTTTTGTTCCAACAATATATCAAAAAATGAGACTTTTTTGCTCTGCATTTAAAATAACATTAAAAGGACTTTACTTTCAGTGAAGCGCTTCGTTAGGAAACAAACCTATTATTAAAATTCTAATCCATAATAAACACTATATTCACAAAAGTTTATTCTCAAACAAAACCAAAAGAATATTAAAATATTAATTTTAATGTAAGCAATAAAATTAGTCTTATTTTTGGTCTCAATTTTCTCAATAAGCGAACGGCTCTCAGGTTTGGGTCATTGCCTCGAATTTCATTAAATTATTTAAATTATAATTAATTATATTATCAATACATAGATATTAAATAAAAACAATTTTCAATTAAAGCGTGCAGTGAATGATTATATCGACGATAGCAAAGATGTGACTGAGCAAGCTAAACTCAAACAGGTATAATTATTATATAAGCAGATTACTGACTATTGATATGAAACCTGTTAATTTTAATGCATTTAAATTTAAAAGTAATTTTTCTTTTAATTTTCAGCAATCAATTAAATTTTTATTCCAACAATTTTAAAGATTTTCAATTGATTTTATTGAATGCAATAAACTTTTGACTCATCTTTATTTCAATTTTAATCTCCAAGATAACTATTTTTTCCATGTGATGAGAAAATATTTTTCGGACCGATTTCATAATATTATCGAAAAGGCTTTGGTGAATGTTAGCAAAGAATTCAAATTTGCCCCTCCTCATTCTTTATAAAATTGAAACTATGTCTATGTCTGCGTCTGAGTTGAGTTTTGCTAAAATAATTAGTAAAACATAATTAAAAGACGTCTCAGACTTAGTGCTAGAGTTTGAGAGTAGAAAACTTGTTATGCTTCATTAAATTAAATTAGATTTAATCTAATCTATTTAATGCCAGAATTATCAGTAAATAAATCCAAGAATAGGGTATTTGAAGTAAAATCGTGTGAAAAGCAAACGTAAGTAATGAATGAAAAATCCCTTTGATTTGAAGCGTTTCGACAATTATTTTAAGGTTTTGTTTGTTTCGATCGGAAACTGATTTTTGGATTCAATTGTCTGACAATTCATTCATTAAATTATTGTTTCGTCACTTTCTTCACATTTTAGTCGTATTTTAATTTAATTGTTATTTATATTCAATTGGTTTGAAATCGAGTCAAAAGTGGTAACCAATGGCAGGACTTCCCCGAAGAATAATCAAAGTATGCGTCCATTTGTCATCATTTGTGTCATTTGATTGTCTTATTGAATGTATGTATGATTTAGGAAACTCAGCGACTGATGGCAGAGCCCGTTCCCGGCATTTCGGCCATTCCTGATGAGAGCAATGCCCGATATTTCCATGTAGTGGTGGCCGGACCCGAAGGCGTACGAAATACTCAACACTTGTTTAATCTGATCTAAGAGTTGTCTTTGTTTAGTCGCCATTCGAAGGCGGAGTTTTCAAACTGGAATTGTTTTTACCCGAAGAATATCCGATGTCTGCCCCGAAAGTCAGGTTTATGACCAAAATATATCACCCGAACATTGATAAGTTGGGCCGAATCTGTTTGGATATTCTTAAAGGTGACCACTCCTTCCTCTTGTATTGTCCTCCTATTCATAGCTAACATTTATTGCTTTGTTTCACTAATCAGTTCTTTGTTTCGTCAATTGTTGAATATTAGACTCAATTATCTCCTATTGACTGCCAATGAATGCCATTCTTTGCTATTCTATAGATTTGAAAAATGGACACAAATTATGCTTTAATTGAGTAGTGATTTATGTTTAGTATTGAGATATTTAAAGAATAAATTAATTAGTAATGGAATGAATTGAAGAACTCCTTTATTATTATTAATAAAATGGCATTCATTTGATTGATTTGTTTATCAAAATATTGTCATTAAGTTCTGGAATCGATTTATTGATTAAATTATTTAATGATCTTTTAAGACAAATGGAGTCCTGCCCTTCAAATTCGGACTGTGTTGCTATCAATTCAAGCACTTCTGTCGGCGCCGAATCCGGACGACCCGTTGGCTAATGATGTGGCCGAACAGTGGAAGATTAATGAGGCCGACGCCATCAGAACAGGTATTTCTTTCTTGTTTAATGTTTTGGCATTTTATTGATTAAACCTATAATTGATGGGACGGACAGCTCGCGAGTGGACACGTCTTTATGCAATGAACAGTTATGGACAATGAGAAGAGTTCTCAAAAGTAATAGTATTTGAATTGCATTCTCATATGTTTTGTATATAAAACTATTATAAACTTATCCGATAATTAATTGTCACAAAAATTAATAATAATAACGAAAAAATTGGTGTTTATTATCATCGAAATAAACAAACAAAAAGTGATATCTGTTCTAATGATTAGACAATTTTCCAAATATTTTCGCCATTTCTATAGCTTTAAGACAATTATTTTGGAAGTTTTAGAGCAAACTCTTCTCAAATCAATGAATGATATGTTTTAATATTTTGGACCAATTTTTTCAAACGAGAAAACTATAAACTGCTTTCAAATCAATATATTGTTTATTAAATTTAATTTAAAACACAATCAAAACTTCAATTTTATTTCGCAAAAAATTCTATTCAAAAAATAGATTTCATTAAAAGTAAGTATCTTTTGATAAGTGTTTGAATCGTTTCGACATTTTATCATTTAATGCAAATTACATTTACAGCGAATATTAAAAACAAAAAAATGAGCAATTAATCGATTTTTTAAATGCAAACTATGTGTGCATAAACTTGCAAATATAGTTCAAGTTTGAGGTCATAAATATAAAAATATCGGTCAAATTTAATTTGACATTTCAAAGGCCTACTGAGTGGGCGATTGATAGCCAGCATAAATATGAGACTTTGATTTCACGCATTTGTTTATTGGAAAAGCTTTTAGAATATGTTTATGTGAATGGATTGTGAATGGGTTGCACTCATTTCATGTCACTATCGTTTCCGAGTATATGGAGTCAGAGGTAATGTGTTTTATTACTCGTAATCGCAATCTTTGTTGGCTTCCATTGGCTCTGTTGGATGTTCACTGAGTTTAAGGAACAAATATAGAAGAGCCTTACAACTTTTGAAACAAGCTCAAGTTTTTTTTCTGCCAAATTTGTTTCTGATATCGAATCACTGGTGGCTGACCTGACATCAAATTGTTTGCTTTTTGTAAGTAATGTTCAAAATTCAAATATTTCTTTAATAACTTTTAAAACTTATTTGAAATTCATTTGGAATGACATTCATTTTTGAGATCAATATTTAAATCGATTCCTATTTTTAATGGTCACAAAAATATTCAAATTTCGATCATTTGTTGTGCGTTGAGTGACATTATCTATCATGGTGAATTATAGATTCTATAAATTGAACCCAACTTGAGACCACCTCCTGTGTAGGTCTTTTATAATGGAAACATTGACTCAATTGTTATTCAGAACTGATTTTAACAAATGATAGCAATGCCTACACTATAGGCTTCTGGTGCTTTGGGAAGCCCTAAATAAGTGCATTCATACGAATTGTTGTCAATTTTTTCGAACAATCATTACTTTAAAATTGAATTTGATTTGAATTGATAGTAGGGTTGGGCTGTTTTGAGTGCGAAAAGTTCAGTTTGACTTTTATCCACCCACTCTATAATCACTCCATAATTAATATTTGTCTAGCACACTATAATTCAGATTAAAAGTCAATAAAATATGAATATTAAATGTGATTCAAATTCAATGTCATTAAACTCTTTTAAGAGTTTAGATACTAATTATAGTTAAACTGTGAGTGTGGGTAGAGTCATCTTCACTATAGTTTATCCTGCTTCTTTTCTTTACCATTCATTTTAACACAACCCCCATCAAAATGATGGTCTATTCACTCCTCAACTGATGTTTATCTTAATTCTTGGATCTCCAAAATTAAGACCATTATTGAGAACATTACGCAATCATTTAGCAAAAAACTCGGCAACAATTGTCTGAACAATGATTAAGTGATTTTCATATCTAAGATATGAAATTTTCATAACTCATGAAACAGTTTTTTCAATCATTTGTAAGCTCTTCACACTTACAAACACATAACTTATTCTTTAGCTAACAATAAAAAGCACCATGTCTTCAAAATGATAGCATAATTTAAAACTTATAAACTATTTTAAATTAACCATGTTCAATAAATCTTGCTGAATTAAAAAAAAGTATTTCACTTGGCAATCAAATGTTGATTAGTTTTAATAGATTTTGATGCAAATTGAAGATAAGATTGTATTGTTTGTGTCAGATTAGAATCGATGCAATTCATTACTTTTATAAGCGGACAGTAATGTGTGTTAAGCTGTTTATGAGTTGTATTAGGAATGGTTTAAATGATTTTTAAGTGCATTTCAAAGGTTTGTAGAATTCATTAATTGAATTGATTTGTCATTCATTACAATCTAATCATTCATTTATTTAAAGCCTTTGTTTTATAACTGATTTAAATACATTTGTCATTCATTTTATTAGCGATTATTATCACAAGTATTGTGTAAAAGAGTTTATTTGCGAAAACATTCAATTGATTCCTGTTTTGATTCGAGTAAAACAATCGGCAAAATGTCTAAATTCTTATATCCAAACACCAGAAGAGATGAAATGAAAGAAGTGCTTCACGGCGTTGAGGTTTGTCTCAATTGTCTTATTTTATAATTGTCTTAACTCTCGTCAGGTAAGCGATCCCTACCGTTGGTTAGAAGATCCGGACAGTGAAGACACCAAACGATTCGTTGACTCACAAAATGCTGTTTCGATGCCTTATATCGAGTCCTGTGTCTATCGAAACAAAATCAAAGATAGGTTTGTGGCCAACACTCAACTCATTACTAAATCAAAGATTTGTGTTAAAGGCTAACTCAACTCTGGGATTACCCTCGATATGGATGTCCTTTCAAAAGAGGCGATAATTATTTCTATCACATGAATACCGGTCTTCAAAATCAATCGGTTCTCTATATTATGGATTCATTGGATTCAAAGCCGAGAGTATTTTTAGATCCGAATCTGCTGAGCGAAGATGGAACTACCTCTTTGAGTGTGACCACATTTTCAGAGGACGGTCAATGGTTTGCCTATGGGTTAAGTGATTCGGGCTCTGATTGGATTCGAATCAGAATAAAAAGCGTCAACACTGGCGAAGACTGTGCCGAAGAACTGACTAAAGTGAAGTTTACGTCAATGGCCTGGACTCACGACAACAAAGGATTCTTTTATGCCGTAATTGTGTGCTTTCAATTTTGAAATGTATAAGATTTTATATGAAATAGTGTTATCCGGACCATAAAGAGAAGAGCGACGGAACAGAAACTACAGCCAATACTCATAATAAACTGTTTTATCACCGAATAAATACTGAACAAAGCGAAGACATTCTTGTGGCTCAGTTTACAGATAAGCCTAACTGGAGATTGTAAGCATTCCCTCCAATTGTCGACACTTAACCATTTTTTTCAAACAGTGGTTCAGTTGTCAGCGATTGCGGTAAATATCTTCACGTCTATATTCGTGAGAGCTGTCAGAACACTCTCTGGTATTACACATCTCTCGATGGCCTGACTATTGAGTCTGAGCTGAAGTTAATACCAATTATCGAAGAGTTTAGCGCTGAATACGATTATGTGACAAATGATGGCGATATTTGTTATGTGCGGACCAATAAAAATGCTTCCAATTTCAGACTCGTTAAGATTGATCTGAAGTCTCCGGCGATAGACAATTGGGTTGATTTGATACCTCAACACGAGAAGGATGTGCTCGACTGGTGTTCAGTTGCTAACAATGATGTACTCATTTCGTGTTACATAAGAGATGTGACGAATGCAATGGAGTTAAGAAAACTATCGGACGGATCGTTAGTCCGAAAATTAGATATTCCTATCGGTTCGATAACCGGTTTCTCAGGAAAACGAAAACAAAAAGAAATCTTTTATTACTTCACTTCATTCCTTACGCCGGGAATCATATATCACTACGACTTCGTCTCTGAGCCCAAAGTTTTCAAAGAGATCTCAGTTAAAGGCTTCGATTCATCACTTTATGTGACGAAACAAGTATTCTATGAGAGCAAAGACGGAACAAAAATCCCACTTTTTGTCGTTCACAACAAAGATATTGTTCTGAATGGCGATAACGTTTGTCTTCTCTATGGTTATGGGGGGTTCAACATCAGTATTCAGCCCTCTTTTAGTAACAGCAGAATTCTGCTAATGAAGAATCTGAACGGAATCTTCGCTTTGGCTAACATTAGAGGAGGCGGAGAGTATGGCGAGAAATGGCACGACTCAGGAAAGCTTCTCAACAAACAAAATGTTTTCGATGACTTTCATGCGGCCGCACAGTATCTGATTGACAATCGTTTTACAAATCGGGAAAAATTGATAATCCAGGGTGGCTCTAATGGCGGCCTTCTCGTCGGCGCCGTTACCAATCAGCGGCCAGACCTCTATGGATGTGTCATTTGTCACGTCGGGTGAGATTTAAGTCGAATTAAATCGAAAACTTATGGTTTTGTTATTTGAAAGAGTGATGGATATGTTGCGATTTCATAAGTTCACAATAGGACAAGCATGGTGCTCCGACTATGGTGATCCTGATCAAGAGGAGCACTTCAGGAATGTATTAAAATATTCTCCGCTCCACAATATTCCTAACAGTTGCGATCACTATCCGGCGACTCTTCTTCTGACTGGCGATCACGACGATAGAGTGGTTCCCTTGCATTCACTCAAATTCATTGCTGAACTGCAGCACAAGTTGGGTGAAACCAATCCGATTACACCGCTGATGATAAGGATTGATACTAAAGCCGGTCACGGGGCCGGCAAACCCACTGCCAAATCGGTTCGTTATTTTTGCTCTCATTTTAATTGACTTATAATTGGCTAAATTTTGTCAATAGATCGAAGAATTGACAGATATTTACTCGTTTATCATTAATGCTTTGAAAATCAAATACAACGAATGAAACAAATATTGATATTTCTTCAGAAAAAAAGGATATTTTTCTCAAAATATATTTCATTGAATAACATTTTCTCGATATTTACTTTTCAGTCATAAAAGGCTTTTATGAAGTGATTTAAAATTAAATTATTTTTAAAACAAATATTTAATAGTAATCTAAAAATATATAAAATGATTTAATTTTAGTTTTTATTTAATTTTTATATTTCTCGTATACGAAAATATTTTGTTTATAGAGTCGTATAAACATTTGATATTCTATTGAATGACTTTAAAAATAAATTAAATTTTACTCAGAATCTGAGCTTTCATTCGGCGGTAAATCAGTTCTTCTGTTTTGATTGAATTGTTCTGAAGTCTCGGTTTCTGTCATTAATTTGTTTTGTGTTTCGACCATATCTTTAGAATTCAAACATTTGGCGTAATTTTCGAAATATTGTTGATTTAAATGAGTGAAACCCAACCCCCACTTGAATTTACTCAAATAAATTTGGGCCACTTCTGGGAAACCGGTAATCATTAGTGTGGAAGCGATGGCCTCAACACACGATAGTTTGGCAGCAGATCCATAGTTCACAGGATTGGATGCAATCAAAAATGGCAAAAGTCTTAAGTGATTGCCTTTCATTTTATGGAACGGTGTTTCTTCCAATCGATTCCAAGAACAGTCGACGACTGCTATTCCATTCTTTTCTACTATAGGTCGGTCTTCTGGTGAAACACACTTCGAGGCCATTGGGCTCAAAATAATACCA
Organism: Fuscozetes fuscipes; assembly: GCA_034702105.1. Taxonomy (NCBI): domain Eukaryota; kingdom Metazoa; phylum Arthropoda; class Arachnida; order Sarcoptiformes; family Ceratozetidae; genus Fuscozetes; species Fuscozetes fuscipes. The sequence continues at coordinate 13,950 of JAQGCS010000520.1, forward strand.
TTAAATCTTTGGCCTAATCTGAGAATTTGACACATTCCCAGTCGACACAACTTTCTTCCGGTGCAACGCTTTGGATTGCAGTGCTTTAAGTCCCACATCGAGATCACAATCGAGTCCTTCAATTCTGTGCCATCACTCTCATCTTCTTGTGTCTCATCTTCTGAATCGTTTACTTCTTTGTCTTCACTGTCGGACAAGTATTGGCTTACTTTGCATTTATGAACAATTTCACTGCCATTACTCTCATCGAGATTTCCATCAATTTCTTTACTAAGATTTGGTCTTTTATTCTTCTTTTGATGAATTTTCTTAGTTTTACCCATAATTCACAAACTTTTCAAATTTCCAAACGTTTTAATTGAATGAAAATAAAACACTTTTTAAGAAAGAAAAACAAAAACAATTTGAATGAAAATACAAATTAATTCAAACGATTTGTTTAGTGTTTTGTTAATTAAATTATAGTAAAAATGAAGTTAAACCCCAATTAAAGTCAAATGCATTGAAAACACATTTAAAGAGCAAAATATAAACAAAAGTGTTTGCAATGAATGAAGTGATGACGTAATGAAAACATATTGTCATCTGATTTGTTGCACAAATGACGACCACTTCTGGAATAGTGGGACTCAATGGTAACTCATATGAATGATTGCGTAAAGTCTTCGTCTGATTTGAGGGCTCACTGGATATGCTCTCAATGGACAGACATTGTGTGTAAACCAAACCATTACCTGAACTCTACTGAAATGTCGTACAAATAATAATAATAATAATTTACAAAAAACACAATAAATGGCAAAAACTTCGCAAATCTGATGATACGATTGAGTGACTTGTCGTCAATTAGCAGACATTTAATGTGTTTTCGCATTAAATTCGCATTTAATTAAACGATATTTGTTTCACTCAATTGATAATAAGAGCGACGATTGTCTCAAATAATTTGTAACTCATTTGACTTTTTGGTCAAAAATAACAAAAAAACTGAAAGCAATTGATTTGTCATTCAATCAATAAATAGGCTCTCATTTAATTGTAGTCTAAATCTGAGTCTAATTGTAATTTAACTGTAATTTTAAAGCTATTCAACGATTGGTTTTAATTTTAAGTAGTGTTTGATTTGCCTTTAAGTCATATAAAATGACAATTTTACCGAAGAAGAAGCAGAACAACAATCGCGAGGCTCCCGACGAGTCGGTGGACAGCGAGCGAACTGTGGCCTCATATGACTCATTCCCTAACTTTGGCCACGTATCCCATGTCGGCCACAGTAGAGGACATTCCCCTCAAACCAGTAGTCGATGGAATGGTATAAGTAATAGAAATGAAGACAAAAGGAGTGCCAATGACTCAGATAATCAGTTGGATTCTGGACCCACACATTCTAAACGCAGACATAGAAGAGATGACAATATTCGGTCCCTTTTAAGAAAAAGTAAAGCACTGCCCAATGCGGTCAACAGTGAGGTTGTGGTCGAAGTCGATGACCAAACAGAAGGCGCTAAATGTGGTGACAATACTGCTGTGGAAGTAGTCGGTAATCAGTCGATTGTGGCCGAACCCGCTTCCGGTTATAACAGTGGAGACGAATACGAGAAACCATCAGAAATGTGGACTAAAGAAGAGTGGGATGAAAAGGAAAGACAGTTCGCCAAAAGACTTAAAAAGAAAGGATATACTATGAAACAGATGGGCGAAGACGGCGCCTGTCTTTTTAGGGCTGTCGGTAAGTTATCTCTCGTCTCATTGATTAAGACGTGGTTTGACTCCTCTTTTGTCAATTAATCAGCGGATCAGATATATGGTGATCAAGAAATGCACGGTTCGATTAGAAAGCTATGTATGGATTATATGGTAGGAAACACCTAACGCTCTGTCAATCATTTTCTCAATTTATTTACTTTTTATTTGAATGTTAGGCCAAAAATGCTGATTATTTTTCCCAATATGTGACGGAAGACTTTGAGGCGTACATCACTCGCAAGAGATGTGACCACATTCACGGCAATCACATCGAAATGCAAGCCATGAGTGAAATATTCAATCGGCCCATAGAAGTGTATCACTACAGCTCCGAACCGATAAATATTTTCCAGGGATGTCATCAAACAGACAACGAACCGATTCGTCTGAGTTATCATAAGAACATTCACTACAACTCAATAGTCAATCCCCAAAAGGCGACGATTGGCGTCGGCTTAGGTCTGCCCGCATTCAAACCAGGATTTGCGGAGAAAACTCTTGTAGAAAAAGCACTGCATATATCAGAACAGCAACAGTTGGAACAGGCGATGCTCGAGGACAAAATTCGTGCCACTGATTGGGAGGCAACCAATGAGGCCATCGAGGAACAGATCGCTCGCGAGTCGTACGTCGAGTGGTTGAAAGAAAACGAAATGCGTTGCAATAAAATGAAGAAGTCTGCGTCGGCCACCTCTACCACCGCAGGAGGCTTCGAGGGCTCCAGTAAAACAACACACGGCAACAGAAGTCCCAATTATGTGAGTCCTCGATCCAGTCCAAAGGCCTCCAGCAGTGGTACAAATGACAAACATACAGTTCAGCCCGACTTCAGTCTTATAGAGACGGCTTCATTCATGCATCAGTTGCCGCCACAGGTCTTCGGTCAGTCCTTAGGACTTTTGTCGAGATTTTTTATGATTTTACTTTAAATCTCTGTTAAAGGTCTGAAAGACTGGACAGAAGACGATATTTTGGCCAAAGTGTTGGCTCAATCACAAGAGGAATACATTCAGTCTCTTAAACGCGATTCGAAGTCGTCGACAACTGCCGGATGCAAAACACCTCCGCCCTCGTCATCGACTTCTTCTAATTCTTAGAAATTAATTTAATTTTTAAATTTAATGTTTTGTTAATAATATTTCATTAAAACAAATAAATATTCGACTAATTGTCTGATTTTTGTTGAAACAAATATTACATAAAATATATATTAAGCTCTCATTTAATACACATTTATAACATATTTTCGATTATTATTATTCAATAAAATTACCCATCAATTTGATCACTGATCAGCGTAGAAACGCATTCATCACTCAATTTCTACAAATGCTTTCCTCATTTTAGAAGAATTTATACTTGGTTAACTGTACTTCACGCCCACTTAATTCGGCCTCTAAGGAATTGAATAATGAGCTAGACATTTTCTCAAAACAGAAGGTTTTAAGTAAATTTTGAAGAAGATAGGAAACTATCCTAAAAACTTTGTACTACAACCTTTACATTTTGATCAATGTCAATAATATTTTCTAAGGAGGTTTATGTAAGTCTTTTAGAACATTCAAATCTTGAATAAAATTTGAGTTATTTTAATCACTTTAGGGAACAATATTTCACTGAAGTACTCGAAGTGATAGTTCCGGTGCTTATCTAAGATGTCATGACATCAGAAGATATCAGACACTTCTGAGAAAACTTTTGGTAACTCTGTTGTCATAGCAATAATAAATCACTGATGACATCAGTGTTTACTCTCCAAATCACAACTAACGTCCTATGAGTGGGTGTGTCGACAACCCCTATATGTAAATGAATGGAGATTTTGATGAACCCTTTGGACGTAAAGTATGGATAATAAAGCAAATATCGATTGTAATCGCATCTAGTCTTCAATTAATTGTTTGGTTCTTCAGTCAAACAATGAGACAATTAGTGCCATAAATGGAAACCAAAGAAAACAGAAGTCTTTCGGACTTAAAGGTATTTGTGTTAACTCTTCGGTAAACAAAAAATTTATTTGTTTTTTAAAACTAAAAGTCACTGAAAGAGTTCCGTTTCGCAAAAGCACTGTTTAACAACCACTCAGAATCTGAAGGTCTGTCTTAAAGACATCACTACTCAGTTAAATATATACCATTTTTTTAGACGAATTAGAATTCAAGAGAGGGGATGTCCTCACAGTGTTATCACATAACCCGAAAGCTTTGGTAGGTTGGTGGCTTTGTGTCAATCATTCGGACGGCCGCACAGGTCTGGCCCCTGCAAACAGGTAGTTGTCATTTGTTGTCCACTTTTTGTTGACTCTTAAGTGGATTTTGAAAGATTGAGAGCTATTCCACTGCCAACATGTGATGGTATAAATGGCCACCGATTGGCGTCCAACAGTTGCTGTGCGTTGTCTGACATGGCTTCGGGACACTTGTCGAGTGACGATTCCACCCGACGTAAGAGTTGGAATGCATTCTCGCGGGAACTGCAAAGCAATTACGACATTCCCACAAATCGACAAAACTTTGGTTCAAGTAATTGGCGACAAATGTTTCAGAAATAAGAAAATCATTTTTATTTAGACATTGATTTATATGACATTCCTTCGCGAGATATCAACAATACGTACGACATTCCTATATCCATATCACGGCCCCAACTTTTATCAGCTTCTTCCGAGTCATCAGATGAAATTCGATGCGATTCTTCGTGTCATTTAAGCGACGATTCTGTGCGAAAGAGATTATCTGACGAAGAAATGGCCGAATATTCGAGTGATTCCATTGAATTGGACGCCATTCGGGTTAGACTTTTGTTTAGTATTTAATTGTCAATCATTTATCAATTATTATCATTTTTAGAGCGTTTATTCGATTCCAAAGAAGTCTTTCGGAGATTTATATGACATTCCGTCGAATAATCGATCAGTGATTGAGAATCAGACACAATGGACACCGAACCAAGACTATGATTTCCCCAAATCTTCAAATTCTTCGATAATTTGGAACAATCAGTGTCTGGAACTGCTTTCAGAAACCGAATCAAAATGTTTACAAACTTTGGAACAAATTTTCAAAAACTTTTGTTTTGGAACCAATTGGCGATCACGTGATGCCATTTATAGCAATCATAGAGTTAGTCAACTCCAGGGTCTATGCAATGATTTAAATGTATTTCTGCGACAATTCGTCTCTCTTTGCAATCGTTCTGTTCTTTTCGCTCGAAGTCATACCTCAGACATAAGAATGATCAACAAATTGGATCAATTGGTTCAACAGCTGACTATTTCTTTGAGTATGTCTTACATTGCATTTTATGATATTCTATTAACCACTCATATCATTGAAGATATCGTAGAAAACTGTTTGAAAGCAATGGACACAAAGAATTACTGGACTCTCGAGAAGATTGTGAGAGTCGAAAGCAATGCAGTGAGTGATGACCTAGATAGACTCACTGCCTGTGCCAAACATATCAGCGATGATATTCGACATATTGTCGCCACAATTAGAGGCAATGCACGCCTCTTATTCCCTTTTACTGACAGTCCTCTGACCAGTCCTCCAATATCAGTAGTGACCAATAAGCCTCCCATCGCACCAAAACCTGCATTAACTGTAAAGCACAGACGACAGGCTTCTAATACGCAGCTCAGACCACTTCCAGCGCTTCCTCTTCCAGAAATTGAAGCCGACATTGAAAATGAATACAATGATTACGAAGACGTAACACATGATTACGGTATGACTTGTATTGCAATCGATTCTTATCTTAAATATGATTAAAATTTACAGTTTGTTTGGAATCCAAGAATCAAATCAATTTACATAACAATGAGTCCAATGAAGTCATTAACAAAGAAGTGGACAAAAAAGAAGTTAAAGCATTTTATTTCCAACAAATGCGGAATTGCTGTCAATTTCTTCAGCAAACTATTTCCGAATTAATAGATTTAATTCAAAGAAATCAGTTCCAATTGACAAAAGTGTCGCTCCTGTAAGTAATCCATTTAATCTGTAAGAAGGGACTAATTATGTGATTAACTCTATATCGCACAGCAATGAGTCTAAATCTGTTGTGATCGGGGGTCAGAAACTGGTGTTTGTCGGACAAACTCTGGTCAGGAATACAAAGTCGGAAACCAGCAAATCATTAAACGAATCGATTAATCATTTGTCCGATTCTTTGAAGACATTTGTGGGGAACGTACGGAAGGCCTGTCTGACGGGCCGTTCCTTTCCAACTAATCAAAGCGTTGAAACCGTTTACGAATCGCTGATTGAGATCTCAGTTTTGGGCAATCAATTGACGCGATCTTCGCACTGATATTTACTTCAAACCATTTTCAATATAAACCAATTTATTTAGAATTAAATTTAAAACTCTTTTATTAATTCAAAAAATTTGTGTGAATTTGACACAAAAGTTAAAATTTGTTTTGAATTCATTGATTTATAGCAAACTGTAAGGAATTGTTTGATATGTAGTGCTCTCATAAGCCTTTTCAGAGCTGTCCTCAACTCAAGCAATAAAACGTGTTTTTATTGGCCATTGAGTTGCAGTTGACTTAAATTTTGGTCATTTCGGGTAAAACCAAATTGTTTTAAATTTTGTTTTTATATGTCTTCTTAAAAAAAGAGTCCAAAGAAATGTTGGATTCATTCAATTCGTTGACGAAATTGCTTCGTTTCCGGCGCTTACATATTGACGGCTATGTATTTCGTCTTCACTGCACTCTGACTGTCGTTATATTAATGACATTCATTGTAATCAACTCAACCAAACAAATAGTGGGCGATCCCATCGCCTGTACCAAAGACAAAGACATCGAAGAAAAAGATGTGATCAACAATTGGTGTTATATTCGAGGCATTCACTCGATTAAAAAGACTTCATATTTGAAGAAACAAAAGTCAATTCATAAAATTTATGGCGGTTTGGGTCAGGCGTTGGACGAACACAATTACAAACCAAATGTTTGGTACCAATGGGTTTGGTTTATGCTCTTATTCCAAGCGATTTGTTTCTATTTCCCGCGATGGCTGTGGAAAGGCTTCGAAGGCGCAAAAGTTTCTTTATTTGTCACGAATTTAGATTATTTGTCGGTCAATGACGAGACCAATAAGAAGATCGATATTATTGTCGATTACTTGTATCGAACCAATGGAAGCAACGACTGGTATGCCATCAAATACTTCTTTTGCGAATTGTTAGCGTTGTTTAATGTGGTCTTTCAAATGGTGGTCAACGATATGTTTCTTTCGGGACAATACGCGACATATGGTTGGGATTACGTCCAATATATGAGTCTCGACCCGAACCTAACGGAGGACCCGATGGATACAGTAATAGCAGTAAATCATTTAATGGAAAAGATTGACATTTATTCTATTCATAAGGTGTTTCCAATTCAAAGCAAATGTATTCTCAGCCGTTATGGCAGTTCTGGAAATCCAGAAACTCTGGACTTTTTATGCATTCTTTCAATCAATATATTCAATCAGAAAATATATCTGTTTTGTTGGTTTTGGTTCATATTTTTGGCCATTGCTCTGAGTTTTGTGATAATACTGCGACTGATTCTCATCTGTTGTCCGCTAATCCGTTATTATTGCTGTCGATTCCGCTTCGAGTTGTCGGACAAAAGTCGTCGAAAGAGCCGAACACTTGTCGTCAATAAACTTGGTCTAGGCGATTGGTTTCTTCTTTATTTGGTCACTTATTTTTCTCACTTCCAAAAAATTATTAATTGATTTTTTTATTCTCACAGTTGGGACAAAACGTCGAACCAATCATTTTCTGTGAAATCATCGAAAATCTGTGCGAAAGGCTTAAAATCGAGAATTACCCGAATGACCAAAATGTGTATCACATCCAAGAAGTTTCAAAGATGTAAAAATTGGTTAAAAAT
>JAQGCS010000521.1:0-21593 GCA_034702105.1 Fuscozetes fuscipes
CAAAAATGGACGTGAAACGATTATTTTAGATGGAGATTTCATCTGGATGTAAATGTAGTGGGATTTAGGTTTGATCCGAACTTGTTTTTATAAAAATTTCAACTTTACTACCCCCTGGACTCCCCACCTTTGATTCGGGTATTTGACAATCAAAAGAATGCTGTCATCAATTGGAAGTGCTTCCAATATCTCAAATTTTCCACCAGTGTTCTCACACAACTCGTTAATCAAATTGCCTTGTTTCAGACTATCAACAAGCAAAGGACATTAATTTAAATTCTTTGTCTGACAACTAATTATTTTCAAATGAGAAATAAGTATTGAAAATATCAAATTGAGTTAAAATTTTATTAACTTTTGCGACAATTATAAGTAAATGTCCTTCGCGTGCATTAATTGCATATAAATTACATTTAATGGTCAAAAGTGATGGCACACGCATTCACTAATTGTTTAACCTGTATCAATTACTAGAATTTAAAGGCAAATGAATATTTAATTTAATAAACAGTTATTTAAATTTATTTGCGATTATTTTTCTTTTGCATATCATCTGAAAACAAAACCTTTAATTTCCATTCAATTCAATTATTTCCATTAGATTTTGAGTTCAATCGGAACCTTATGGCAAACATAACTATTCTTTTAGGAGTAACTCTTTATCTATTGATTGGATTGCATTTATTGAAGGCTGACATCGAACAAGGCTTATGTCATTCCCAAAACGTGCAAATGTTGAGTATTTTCAATTTAGGCGAACACATCATCTTTCAGGACATCAACAAAAACTTCTGGAAAATGAATGAAACAGAAATTGCGATCAATTCTTCGCTATTAATTGAAAAGACAGTCAAAATTGACTACAATATGGCCAATACTTTGGGCAAATACTTCGGTTTGTATCAAACTTATAAGAATCAATTTTCTAAACCAATAAAAATTGGAACAGATATCCATCAGAACATATTCGCCTTCAATGCTGTCGACGAAGAGTACAACAGCTGTTCTAACGGTACATCTGGTGAATATGAGGAGTGCACTGGAGTTACAACTGATCCCAATATACATTATACCTGTTTTGTGGGCTACAAAAATGGTATGGATTAAGACAGACCTTTGAGATAACATTTTTACATAATTTTCTTCAGTTTCTGAACCGCAAAGGATTGAAGCGTTTAAATACAATTACTCGGAATTGCAGGAAATTCAGAGCACATCTTTAAATAAAAGGGTCCAGGACTATTGCAAAAATAGCATTGTTATCGCCACAAGTGGCAAGGGCGATCATTTAATTGGTGGCCTTCAGTATTTCGAAATGGACTCCAGGTACAATGGACAACTAAGACGGCAATTACTCATAAATCCTAAAGTAAATCAAACGGCAGTCGATTTGTATGCTTTCTATGAAGATATCGAAGAGAAAGCGGCTCAGAATATAACTAAACTTGTCCAAAAATATGAACACAATGTTTCAGCCGATGATTTTACTTATGTGTTTCGATACAATCAAGATTTGGGAGTCTTTGGATGTCCTGTAATGTGTACGATAAAGAGTAAACTGAAGAGGGTTAATGTATTGGAAATCAAAACAAAACCCAATTATATCGAAACTGTATGTCTTTGTCAACACATTTGAGTCTATAGTTTTGATTTGATTGCAGAACGTGACGATCGCAGACCTGATCCGTTGTCCCGAATACAATGTGTGGCATCCGAACGAGTTTTGCACTCAGACTAGCTTTCAATCGATTTTCAATTTGGGCCTGGATGTCATTTTCCAAAATAATGGAAAGTTGTGGCGCTATATGTCGAAAGGGGCTAACAATTATGGTAACCCTTATCTTCCAAACAAATTGCAAAGCATTCGATTCGACTCATATATGCTCTCGTTTTTGGACCAATACTTCGGTTGGTTTTATGCAACAAACAACTGAATGTCAATTATTTTGATTTGTCTTAAGATATTTCCCGTCCAATATATGGCTTCACATTCAGACACAGTGATCAGGACTTATGTTCTGAGGGCGACTCAAAGTGTTTCGATTACTTCAACTCTGAATTCAAGGATTTGCCATATTTTAGAGCCTGTATTTTTGGGGAACAGTTGGATATCGATAATGAAAAGGTCGGACACATCCAAAAAGTTGAAGCCTTTTATTACACGCCTTCAGGCCTTCAACTGTTTCGGTCTAAGGGTTATGCTTCAGATACGAAAAACTTCTGCTCAAAGATCACCACTTCGTTAGGAGAGGGATACCATTTGACTGGAATATTAGGCGATCACTACGACAACCCGGATCGCAATACTGATGTCTTTGCCTTTTTCAAACATGATTCGGGAAAAGTAAACTATTACAAATCCATTATTTTGAGAACTGCTAAACTTGAAAATGTTGATATGAACTGGCAATTAATATCAAGTTCTGAAGATTCCCAAAACCAGACAGTTCAATCAATCAATTATCTCTGGTTTCATAATGTATTGGTTGGGCTGTCCCCTCAAAAACTGTCCGATAAACCCATCAGCTATTCGATGTCGGATTTGATCTTTACATTTGATAGAATAACAAGCACATTCCACGTAAATATTTGAGGGTTTTCCACACCAAACCAAATATATTTTTTTGTAGAGTATAACAGATAATGTATTCTACAGATTAGTAGAATAGTCTATTCTCTACAAATGTATATTTGATTTGATATTGAAAGCCCTCATTTCATTCATTACAATTAATTTGATTTATTAACTTGTTCTTTAACTATATAGCCTCAATGGGGTACAATTTATTCCCTATACAACTGTCCCTTCAGTCAAAGTTATTCCATTGCATATCTAGAGGAAGATATACCCTGCACTGATTTCGACAAAGTTTACAGTGTCTTTCAAGTGGCCAAAAATGTTTATCACCAGAAGGGGAGACATTTCTATAGAGCGATCCTCACTAAAGCCAAGAAAAGATTAATTTTCGACAAATACTTCACTGATATAATGAACGATAATTTCGGTTATATATTAATCATTTGCTGTAATTATTTAATTACATTTGATTTACATTTAGACACGCGATTCAAAGTAACTGCAGTTTCCTATCCATTAGATAATTATGAATATCAAGTGCTGGTCACGGGTCGAACCAAATACAACACCAGAAGTTTAGGCGATAAAATATTCCGAGCGTTTAGAACGGGTCATAGTCAATTAGCACCGCTAGAGGCCATAAATTCGCCTTCAGAATTGGAGCTGGGTCACGACATTACTTTTGGCCTCGAAGACCAAACTCTAAAATATGGACTTATAAAAGCGATGGCGTATTGGAATAATCGCTATAAAACAAATTTAAGACAAATATTAAATTCTGAGCACCACAACAACCAAAGCAATTGGCTCCTCATGATTTACCTCAATCACACACATCTATACTATACGATGGATGTGAGAAGATTTGAATTTCCTTTCGAAAACATGTTCAAAAATATCCCCTCGCAAAATTGGATCGCTTTGAATGACTATCAAAAAACCAGTCCTTTCACTGATATATTTGGTTTGTTTGTGCTAGGTAATAATATATATGCAGCGGCATGGCCACCATCCAATGAGACCAGAGACAAGCCTAGAATTTATAAAATTTGGTCCTTCAGAGAGTCTGTTCAGCGCTCTTTCTTTTTGTCACAACACGAAAAACATGTAATGCTTTCAAATTTAAATCAATAATTAATAACAAATGCTTTACTTATTATAGGAATACTGGGATTTCAATGAGTACTTCAATTGTAATCAATCGGAAATGGCTGCAGAATCGTCTTCTGAAGAGGGCAGTAATGGCATCGCATTCTTCATTATATTACTTTTGCTTCTATTACTGATGGGATGTGTCGTAGGAGTGATCGCTTGGGATAAGAATAATTCAAACACAAAATCCGATCACAAAAGCATCGAAGTCTCACCAAATTCGACAAAAGCAAAGTCTAGTTCGACAAATGCACCACAAAGTGGTCAAAGCACTCAACAAAACACATCGAAAGACAAACCTCTGCCACAAAACAAAGAAATGCAAAAACAGAGTTCATTGGCTCCGAAAAGTGGTGCGACTCTTAAAAAAGATACCAAAAGTGATCCTTCAATTCAAATTAGGAGTAATATCAGCGAATAATATCATTTCATTCAAAGATTCAAAAGATTTTAAGATTTGACGTAAAATCTAGAAATTATTTATAATTAATATATTAATTTTTGCATTCATTTATTCATTGGCTTAATATTCGAGGAAAAAATTAAACTCAAATCTATTTTCAAAAGTCATTAATTTCCTTATTCTTATCAGACATTAAGTAATTATAAGAGAAGTCTCTTTCAAATGTCGTCAATGAGATCGCAGTCAAGAGTTTTGTCAAATCATTTGATGACATGTTTGGAGACAAACGTATCAATGAATTGTTTGAAATAAATTTTCCCCAAAAATATCAAATATGACCAAAATTTGTTGAATTGAAGAGAATTAAAAATTGAAAGAATTAGCACATTTTGTGATCGAACATTAACATTTATTAACAATTGTTGTAAACATAACATAAATAAAACTTAAATAAAATCGATTCAACTAATGATATAAATTGAAAGCTATTAAAAAGTTATAATAAAAGTTTAGTATTATATTCAATATTAATATTAATAAAAGATTAATACAGTTGAATGCAATTTAAACTATAATTCATTTAATTATTAAAAACAATTCGATTTTTTGAGGCATAAAAACATTTGAAACTGAAATCATTTCTTTACTTTAATTTTAATAATAGATTATTTAAAACCAAAATAATTTCTTAATTAATATTTTAAAAATGAATCCAAACTAAAAACAATTGAATTGCAGTCAAATTGGCTGAAAGTCTGTCTATTTGTCAATAATTTAAATGAATTTTTGCTCAAAAACGCCATTATTTAAAAGTAAATAAAATAATTGCTGTTTTGGAACGTTATTTGACATTAAATTGAAGTCACTTTTGAAACATTACTTTAATTAGTGATTCGTTGCAATGGTTTTAATCAGAAATTAATGATTAGTTATATCAATGTCTTCAGACCTACCGCTCAAAGTCTCGAAGAGTAGTTAATTGAATCGTTTTTATAGAAGAGAACGTATGCATCGCTCAGACGACTCGGAGAGAAGGAGTCCGTCACGTCTTTCACTCTAATATATCGACACATTATTTGCTATTTGTTTTAAAGCGTATTCAATGGTTAATACCTCTCGTCGTTGAAATGAAACCATTTGTTGTCGTACTGACAGTAAGCGGTGTAATGGCCACTACGTGAGGAGTAGCCATGATGGCACACACATGCATATAAATGATAGGTCCGACCGTCTATACTAATGCTTGGATTCACACTAATGTCTTGACTCGAGAGCTTAAAGCCATCGTTTGCGAACTTCTTCAGATCTAAGCACACAATTGTCTTATCAAACAATTTATGAGACAATTAACAAAACTTACGAAATATTAGTATTTGTGGCGATCTTTGAATAGTTAGCCTTTTTGTAGACCTTCGATGGCGTTTACAGCGCGAACAGAACTATCAACAAATGTTTGGTTCAAAAGATGATTGAATTTAGCAAATGTTTGATATACCGGCTGTTCGTCATCGTCGAGCACTTCTTGAGCAGTGAATTCTTCGACACAGCGCTCGATATCACATCGGGTTCTAAATTTAGAAATAATTTTAGTTTAAAGGCATTAATAATTGAGTGCAGACCTGTCTCTAGGAAGGGGTAATGAAAGATCCCAAAAGGGATCCCAACAGCTGCTCGTATTACTACATTCAGAGCACTTAATGACTGATGAGAACTGTCCGACAAATAAGTCAATCAGTCGCGAGTCATCGATCACTCCTTTGTATTGATTCCACGCCTCTTGAGATGTGTTGGCTGTCGTTCGACAAAAGAAATTCAGATTAAAATAATTGAAAATTTTATGAATTGAGTAAAATTACGTTCTATGAGTTTAGTCTTTGGTCTCCTCTTGGCTTTGTTGACCTCATCATGCAAACCATTTATCAAGTACCTTAGGAACTCCTGAGCGTCATGTTGACTACCAGTGCCATAAAAATTAAAATATTAGAGAAATAAAGCCATTATTATAGCCATAAAAATATTACTCATATCCTCTAAACTTTGGCTGGTATTGAATAAACAGTGATCTAAATGAGGAGGGGTTCACATAACCCGAACGTACATTTGATGACATCTCTTTGAAAAGTCTCGACAAACCTAACGATACCACAATATTCGAGTAAAATAAACGTTTAAATCAATAATAAATGATTACCAGAAAAGAGTATTCCTCCGGATTCATTACCACTAGTGATGTATTCCCTGAGCTGTCGCGTTGCGTAGAGTGCTTGGAGTACAGAATTCATATAACAGGTATTGCCTAAGTTGGTCAGACCGGCCACTGGTGTCGAACACTAGACATAGTTTTTAATCCATAACTCATTAGAGATAATGAAAATAAATAAATAAATGAAAGATAAAAACAATTAAAAAGTGGCGACACTTTTCAGATATTAGACAAAAGTGATATGAATTCACTTTTGGTACAAGAATTCATAGAAGAGGTTAACGATATTTCTATACTTCAAAGCATTAAATTCAATTTTATGAGTCCCTAAATGTTATAAATATCTAATAGTCGTCTGATATGCGAATAAAAAATTCCATTATTTTTATTATCACTACATTTATATTAAGCGATAACTAATGACATCAATTGTGATGGCCTTTAGTTCCACTATTTCTTAGAGCTATGGGTCTTATTATTAGACAAAGAAATGACGCAAACATTTCTAATTTTCCTAAACTCTAAAAACTCGAATAATCAATGAATTTAAGCAAATAAGTGTTGAAAATTAAAAACATTTTGAACTAAATATGCATTCGATGCCAAAAGCAGTTTAAAAAGTCTTCAAACGTTAAGTGATTTTGAGTTAATTTTAGAAAAAAGGACGAGTAGTTTGTTGTGAAACTCCAAAACCTATTTAGTCAACAGACGGTGTTCTCTGAAAATAAACACAATTTGTGCCAAAATTCAAGTTCTCATCACTTGTTTGCACTGATAGCTCGTGGTAAGGCCACGAAAGTGGGCAAAAAAAGGGGACACTTTTGACGCTTCAAATGGGAATTTTGCTAAAAACTCATAATTGAAATCATTTTTAACTCTATTAGAATCTAGATATTTGTTAAGTGTGACCATATTTTATTGAAGGAAAGGGCTAATGATCGGGTGCTCTTTGTTTCACTTTGAAAACATTCCTCAGGAAACTGAGAATAAATTGAGGAAAACAAAGTCAAAAGCCTTGAGTGAAGTCAATGAATAAAAATATAGATAATAATAATAAGCAAACAAATAAACAAAAACATATACTGAAGTAGTTCTCGATTATCAGATGAGTGTTTAAATGCAAGTAATTTTGGTTAAGATTCAAACCCAATTTGGGTCAATACTATCGATTGATTGTTTAAATATAAACCAGAGATAACCCATTGTGGAAGTTTGACTTCAAAATTAATTTTAATTATTTGATAACAAATCAAACGCCAAAAACTCGAAATAATTATTGAATAGTTTAGCGCTTAAACTATTCATTAAAATCAATGCAGAGTTCAGTTGTTTGAAATTAAAATCAAATATTGGGTTATTTTAGTAGAGAACTCCTCCCAAACGACATTAATTAATTTGTAAATCAATTTATGTCTAAACTTATCATTAGTCAAGTAAACCATTAATTCAAGGATATCTCAGATAATGCATTCTGTGTTCAAACAAACCATTAATTCAATTATTCTCTCAATTAATCGATTGATAAGAATCCAAAATAGAAGACAAAACGCAAAAACTTTTAAAACATTAAAATTACAAAATAAAAACAATAATCGCGGAAATAATTCTCAAAATACCAAAAATAAAAACTTAGCGATAACTCAAAATAACTAAAGAATTCAATTATAAATCAATCAATTTTTGAGTTTCTATTGTTTTTGAGTCAAAAATGATAAAAATCTTCTGAAAAGTTGGGAAATCAATTGAATAGTATTTAGAAGAATGAGGAATACCTTTAATGATGGCGAGTAGTTATCTGCATCGTTACAGTCCAGACTCGACCGCCTCTGGTTATAACGGGTTAATGTAACCGATGATGGCGACGATGAAAGTCCTGTCGGGAATATTGGCGTTAATATCATTGTCACTAACTGTTTGTCTCTTATGTAATGAATTTAAATCTAAGTGATAGCAGTTTTAGATTATCACAAATGTTAAACACAATGAGGAAAACTATTTGAAGTGACGCTAATTTTAAGCGAAACAATGGGAAAATCATATCGAATGATAGCATCAATGCGATGGATATTCCCGACAATTGTGTCACACTTTTACGTTATATCTCCAAAAATTTTCTGTTCTAACCGTCACTAATTCCCTCTAATCTCTCGAATCTAGACATTGGAGGTCGGAGTCGATTGAATTCATCGCGAAATCTAATTATAATATTTCCATAATTTTCTCAATAAAATGGGGTTTCTCTCGAACTACTTGTCTTTCAATATATTTATGGCATAAATGGCTTTGAAATAAGTTTGGATATTATGCCACAAATGTATTAAAAGCAGTCGTTTAAAATGAAGACCATTTAATTTAATTGGATTTAATTGAGAGTCTTATAATCACATTAGTTGTTAACGAATCTAATTAACCCATAAACACAACAAAACACTGTTTAACACAATTTGGTGTTTGTTTTTGGGTTAATTCGAGTTCTGTACCGAAATAATGATAAACAAAATTACATTTTGTCTATTTTTGAATATTTTAAACTAAACGACGACTTTTTTTTGCCCTAAAGAATGATTTGAGCATAATTTGAAACAATCGTAAAATGTCATTATTATTACATTCAATAGCTTTTCAATGTCTTGACTTTTGACTGAAAGCTCTTTTCAAAAGTGATTTATTCAAACGAATAAAACAAAAGAGAAATTCATTTTTGTCTATTAATAGTGAATCTTTGAATCAAAAACTAGTCATATGAGTAACGTTTGCATAACTGTAAGTCACTTCAGTTCTGACACATTATTAAACACAATATAAATATTGATTTTTGTTAACATTTTTTTATTATTGTTTGTAAACTCATTTCAATTAAATATTATATGAGTTTTGTGTCACACATTCCACAGAGAAATATATGACTCTATTTTAGATCAAAACTATTCAAACATTAAGACAATAAACGAAAAGCAATTAATTGTAATTACAGTCAACCAATTGCTCGACAATTAAGTCATAAATAAATCAATTAATGAGACAATAATTGAAAGAATTGCTATTTTTGGGTCACATCTCATGACTCGAATTTTAAATCACTCGAAAGGTCCCAAAAGATGGTCAACATATTCATCACAAGAATGAAAGCAATTCAATGAAAATTCTTTTTGAAGACATTTCAATGATTTTGTGCTAAAAATAGAGACAAATGTTTTTTACCCGAAATTCCAGTCGAATATCGGTTCGAATAATAGGAGCTATTTGTCGACAAAGGACTTGAGGGCGGCTTATATGAAGAAGTGGTGATCGGATGTGCGGCCAAATAGTTTGCGGGCCGGTATTGAGTCAAGTCATATGAGGACCGGCTCTTGGAGCTGAGCGATGAACTCGAATAGGGCCGTATTGACGAGAAACTAGAAGAGGACGACCCGTTCCTTAGTGAGGATGAGTTCGACGGATAGTTGGAGTAATAGGCGGTCGACACGACTGGCATCGCTTTCAATCAATTTATTGATTATCCGTTTTGACCTTCGATTGTATGTTTCGACCGACAAATCACTGCATATATTATACAAATCAATACTTTTTATGCAAATTGAACTCAAATTATATCCAATTAATTATATAATCATTTCTTTGATTCACAACTAAAATGTCTAAGAATTTGTGGTCAAATCAATAGACAGACTCGTCTCAGTCCTATCCGACTGTCAGTACGACTGCACAGACACTATATTAGGCCTGAGTGAGACACTAGTGATGCCACTCAATGCCGGTCCCACACACACACACACATCACACACACCAGCATTAGTGCGCAAACACACAAACAACTTAACAGACATTTTTCATCACAAACCCACTGACGTCACAATTGTCCGCATAATGTGTTACACAACTTTAATATCTGTCCCTCACATACAAAAGGCTATCATTCTCTGTCTTCAGCTCTTCAAGCTCTAAATGAAGGACAAGTTTATAGCTCATTAAAAACCAAAACCTTGAAGCAAATACATTTAAAAACCAGTTTGTCAGTTCTTATGAAATCAGTTCTTATCCATTTAAATTCAGTTTTTTTAATTTTCTGATGGATCCACAAAACTGTTCCTTTTGTTGCGTAACTTATGATGTTTTCGTTTATTTGTATTATTCGAGTATAGAGTTCGCCACTAAAGCAGTTATAAAAGAATTATATTGTCTTATATATTGCCTTGACAATAATATAATTGACAATATAATTGGTAATATAATTAACAATACACTCTATAATAAAACAAATATTATTTTTAAGAATTTATTGCCAAGCTAAAATTTTGACTTTCTACCTCTTAGGAATTTCACCGTTTATCTTTTAAATTAGGTTTTCATGTGACTAAAAGTTTTGCTGATTGACTTATATTAATCTAACAAGGCTGAATTTCCAACTTAATATTTACAAGTTTGATTCTGAAAATATTGGAATGGAATGTCTCATTTAAATTTCAATTTGAGTTAATTTAAGTTGATTAAAGTATAATTAAGTTACTTTAGGCCTTCGATCTTTTGGAATTTTATATGCATATTGATTGAAACCTTGTTAGTTATCCAGTTATCCAGTTAGTTATTAATTTTCTTATCGTTTAAAATGAGATTTGGGGTTTTATTTTTAATTTAATTGGCCCTTTTCACTTTGAAAGCATCTTTTGTAGAATCAAAACTAAAATTAAACTGTTTAGTGAGGATGGTCATTTAAGGTCTTCGAGAATTAGTAAAACTTATGCCCTGACTCCTAAAATGAATGAGCTTGGTGTTGTCTCCTCTAACAATAACTGATCTTTGATAACATAGTAATTGAAAGTCTAAAATGTATTTATATTCTCAATGATTATTATATTTGATTAAAAATAATTCATTAAAGCGACTAATTTTCATGAAACTATCGAAATACAGTCAAACCTACATATAATCCTCGGCTTAGTTCAGAGAAGTTCAGAGATTATAGCGAGTTGGGGTTTATAACACGATTACCTAAACATCGTTTTCAACGAGAGTGACTTGAATAATTGAGAAACTATAACCAGGGAAGGATTATAACCAGGTTCGACTGTAATATTTTAATCACATTGTTATCGTCATTACTTTATTATGTTTGATAAAATCTATTTAAATGTTTAAAAGAGGATGTGTTAGAAATAGTGATAAGAATTGTAATGAAATCTTGGTTATGGTTTGTGTGAACTAATATCAGTGTCAATTTCATTCACTTCAATTCAATATTCACTGTTTTTAATGCTAAGAAAAGGCAATAATTTTGGAAAGTGTTCTAAGCGTTTGCTTTTATCTTGAGTTCGATTGTGAGCGTATAATAAGACAATAAACATCTATCAGATCCAATACCTTTTGACAGTTATGGTTGAATTGTGTGCTATTGCTTTTAATGTTGGCAACTTTAATGCCGGAGCGCTCGGAAAGAGCACTTAGTAGTGGAAATCCGTTCTCTGGTATGCATTGACTTATACTAAAAGATAAGCTCCGAATGTCTATTATATACTGATGTCTGGTATTATTCTTTCGATTCCTTACTTTTTCATATATTTAAGAGTCGAAGAAATACGTGACATAACATTCACAGCACTTGTTTTATATACTTCTGTCTCAACGATTGTCGACTTTAATCACGAAATTAACTCAAATATTCGTAAATTAATGATTAAGTCATCGAATTATTACAGTTTTAATCACTTCCTTTCGACGCTTTAATGAATTCATTAATTTTTGTCAATTATTTCATAATTTTTTTTATAAAATATTTGTTCGAAGGACTCTAACATTTAAATGTGTGTCAATTTGTGTCAAGTTCCCTATAATTCAATAATTTTCATTCAATTATTTTTCGAAACTTATTTTCCACTCAAATGAATCAAAATTACCAGAAATTACTTGAACTTAACCCGAATATAACAAATTAGTTTTTTGCTCGAATCATATGAGACTATTTGATATGGTTTCATAAGTTCTTCAAACATAACACTCGTGACGCGCAATACTCAACTAAAAAATATAAGGCTGCAAGATATATTTTTTTAATATTTTCGAAATTAATCACTTGTGATCATAAACAAGGCTGTGGAAGGGGAGGGATAAGCCTTTAACTCTTAGGATATGAAGGTTTTTAATAAAACTGTGAAAAATTTAGCCAAATATGATAGTTTAAAATGAACTTAAACCAAATAGGTAAGGTGAGGTAACCGACAAAACTATATACTACAGTTAGTATATAAATCAGGGATAGCCAAGCTGGATGGCTCTAGAGGGGGTCTAGGCGGTATTTTTTTAATTTCAAGGGAGGGGGTCTAGAGGGTAGTTTTTTTGAAAAAAATTGCAGGAAGGAGGTATACTTGTAATGTTACATTTTAAAAAATTCTATGGGGTGGTTTTGCCACAATTTTCGACTCTAGGGGAGGGGTAAGAGGTCGACCACCTTGCCATCCCTGACATAAATGTAGTGCATAATAATAATAAAATGATATTCTTCACTTCTTATCATACATATATAGGTGTTTGGTCAAAAAAAGCGAATCCATTCTTAGTTATTGATTTTTAAAAATTACTCGAAATATAGTTTAGAATAGAACTGTGTTAAAACCGAATTGACAAGGTCCAAAACTCAATTGACATCGAATCAAATTTTTCTCGAAACATTACTTCTAATATAGCGATTATTAATTCATTTATGTATTGAACTAACAATACGATGAACGCTCGAAGAATGAGAAGTGCACGAAACTTAAAACAGATATGCATTTTATGGCTAACGAAACGTTTGATTATTAATTACTTAGAAAGTGAATTGAAAGTCCACTAATTTCATCTGAGATCTTCTGATTCTTCTTTTTGTCACTATTTATCATTACATTTACCGCTATTTCATTCATATTCTTCGAATAGATAATCAAAACATTGAAACTATAAGAGCGGCGAACAATGATGTAATGCATTAAACGCCGCTCACATAAAACGCATATCTGTTTTAGGTTTCGTGCACTTCTCATTCTTCGAGCGTTCATCGTATTGTTAGTTCAATACATAAATGAATTAATAATAGCTATAACATTAAATTAGGCAGATATGTCAAGGGGGATTAGCCTAAAATCCCGTGAAATCTAAAAATCATGACTTATTGTCCTGGAACGAAACTAAAATGGCATCAGCGTGAAAAATTGGTCATTTTTGGGCTTAAAACTGAATTTAAACTAGATCGAATTGTGGTTACTTTTAATTAACTGCAACTATGACGTGTTTTAAGCAAAAAGGAAGATGGCGATTTCAAATGGCTATTCACTCGGTCTCCCTTTTGGTACCTGTGAGGCCCACGACCCTCCGTATCCCTGAAATTAGGGTTCACATAATTTCTCATACATATAGCCAGAGCTGTTAAGAGTTTAAAGCTGTTAGCTTAAAACCAGGGATGGGCAAAGTTCTCGACCTTAGGGGTCCCTTAGATAAAAAAAAATTAGGAGGTATAGGGGGCACTTTTTTGAGTCATCAGAAACAAGGTTTGGATCAAAGCAATAGACACTACATCTATAGCCAAAAGTTATTTTCTTCTCCCAATTTTCACTCACGAAGATTTGGGCACATTCTTATTTATTATCATTATTCTCTATCAGGTAGTTCAGTGTAGGCTAGAATCTAGATCAGCCTCAAACCTTGTTTCCAAAATTTCTTTAAAAATGCTCACAACAATGTATTTTAAATTTCCAAAATTTCTGAAAGCTAGGAGGGGTCTAGGGTGGAGGTTTTTTGAATTTGCCGCCAAAAAATTGAAAATTTTATTACTTAATTGTGTAATAAACAAATTATATTCTAGATAAATTTTATACAATTAGTAAAATCAGTTAATTAACAGTAAATCTCATTAATTGAATACTAAATCATAAAATCATAAATAAATTAAAGAGGCTTACTGCATTTTTTCCTGAAATCAAACAAGGTGTTAAATATCTAATTTAATTGCTAAATTCTTAATAGAAGCGAAATAAAACTTCATCACAAAAATAAAGCATTTTTTTATTAATATAATAAAGTCATTGAAGTAAAATTGTGAAACTTGATTAAACTTGCGCAACACTAATCATAATATTAATTTATGATGCATGAGTTTGCATCTTGTCAAAAATAAACGATTAATATAGAGTTTGGTAAAAGAGAAATTGTATTCTGGTTCATCAAATCCGGTATTTTCTAGAAATACGAGTACTTGGTGCAAAGTACAGATAAATCTTACTAAATAAGTTAGAATAGATAGAAATAGATAACTTCATGGCCATAAAAATGATTTACTGATTCTTAAATATTTTGATTTGTGTAAAGTCTGTCAAATAATTGAAAATATAAACCAATGCTTTTATGAGATAAACCCAAATTAGGATTGTTAGTTTTTTAAGCACACGAATCAACTCCGCGTACTCTTCTATCGATCAGTGAATTAAATTGAATTATAAATTATTCTAGGTGATTACGTTTTGATGGTTGCAAAATATTTTTCTAATTTGAATCTGTGTAAATTTCTGTGATTTGAAGTCACAATAAACTATAATAAAGAGATTCAATGATTGATGAGTTAGTGTTGACAGAGATGTGAAAATAAATGAGAGTCTATTGAATGTTTGATTATTGTATTGAAAATCGGGACATAAGTTATCGCAATAGAAAAGTGTTTAATATTCGTAGAAAAGATGGGATAATAAGTTTTGATTACATAATAGCGTATGTCGTGTATTGAGAATAAAGTTCATTATTTTGTGGCCAAATCCATGTTATCCATGCCATCCAAGTCTGTCTCATTCTCTTTTTATTGATTATATTGAGCGTGAAATGTAGGGCTCACACAATTTGATGAAAGCCTTGAATCAACTGATGCCTACTTTAATACCCAGCTCTGAAATGATCTGAATCTCTGGGGAATCAGTAATTTTCATTACTGGCTCTCCCGTCGAGAGTGTGGAGCTTTTCATTTATGAATCAAAAGATCAGCCGTTAGTTTATATGTTCGACGGATACTTTCATTATTCAGTTATTTATTGTTTGTGCTCTTCATTCACTTGTGTTGTGTCACTCCTATAATGTTGTAATAATGAAGGCTTGATATCTCTGATTCTGTCAGCACTGGTAGGTTATGGTGAGGCTCACTTTCAGCCATATATTCACTGCTCCTACTGTTCTGCACTTTTTATAGTGGAGTCGTTTTGTTAATCTATGGTATGATAAGAACACCGCACAACCGGCGATCGACTACTTTATCCCAAAATCCTTTGTTATGAACCAATTTTTCACTTCGTTTCCAATATTGAAAACCTTTTGTCGGCACTTAATTTCAAACAAAAAACTTTTTCATACAATTAAATGAAAAAAGTGTCGAATAAAACACATTTCAAAACATATTATTGGTTTTGAATTGACTACAAATAATTGCAATGCTTTTCCAATTTTATTCATCTCTTGACGTCTCACTCATAACAATGAAAAGCAACTCTGGATTTAAACAATATTTGCTCAAATCAATCATCAAAAGAACTTCACATTTATTTCCAAATATAAACCGATTTCTGACACTTCTTCCAAATAAATAAAAGAATTTATTTTGAAAAAACATAACACAGAATAAGTTAACATATTTTACTTTTTTCAGAAAAGACAATAAAACATCTGAACTGAAAACAATACTGACTTTGTTTCAAAATTAACAAAGAATTTGTGAAAAGTTTGAATCATAACTTATAATCATTAGAGAGTCTGTTGAATACGAGAAACACTATTTTACGCGAATGACTGATAGTTATTATATGTTTTGTGCAAACCTTCAGTTGAGAGTAAATTCATTCCTAAAATTCTTTAAATTCTTCATTTAATAAGGACTGAGGTGTTCGTGGAAAAGTGACCGCACTTATAGCACTTCAAAACACCGTTTTATAGGTTTAAGTAAAATATTTGCGAATTTAATCGTGAGATTAAATAACAATTTCTACACATTGAAGACGTGGGCGTAATCTGTAGCGTATATACCGAGAGCTACCTTATGTTACTTTAAGCACAATTACGTTTTCCAAGAAAATCATTATTGAAAAACTACATTATATATGTGATCAACAGAACCCTCCGGGCTATGGCTGGCAATATGCGAAGCGTATGCGATGCTCACGATTTTTTCACTAGATAAGTGCTGACCACATATTCCTTCGATCGTTGTTTTCATTGAGAAGAAGATACTCCTACTTATGCTTTCTATTGGCCCTCAAATGTGTTTCATTTTTTTTAATAGAATAAGTTTATATAAAAGTTAATACATTTGTCTTAAAATATCATTTGGAGTTACAAACTATTTGTGTTCACTTTTAATCAGTTCACAAAATAAAAATTGAAATGCATTTAGAAATTGATTTACTCGACGATAGAGATGACAGCGATTGTACCCATAATAAAGTTTTTGTGAGAGCAGGTAAGATTTGTTTTTATTTTTAGTCTAATTTTGTAGAAAAACTAAATTATTATTTTATTAGTTTAAATGAGCGATAAGTGATTTTGTCTGCGAATTCTTTCAAACACTTTCTCTATAATTAAGGTCTATTTTGAAGGTCATCCTCATTAGAAAACATCGAATAAAATTTCTAAACTTTGATTTTCAATACTTAAATTGCTCTAAAAAGTTAACTCAATAAACACTATGTTTGGCATTTTTGTCGAAATATTTGTAACAACTCTTTAGTGAATCATTACTAATGAATGTCTCAGTGAATGCCTGAGAGGACAGAAATTTTTGGAATATTTTACTTTCTTTAATCGAAATTTAATGAATAAAAGTTGGAAAAGTTGTTATTAGTTGTTATTGTGGTAAATACTCAAAACGAGTAAATGATTTATTGCTTTGGAATTTTTTTCACTACAATTATCTTATGCAGAGATTAGTCATTCAGGCATTGAGTTAAACACAATTCGGAGTATTTTTGATTTTGAAAAGAAGATAACAAAAATTCAAATGAAAAGATTAAACACTATTTTTGTTATAAATTAAAGAAAAAGTCATTTATTTTATAATAGGTTTTACTCTAAATTCCTTTAAATCTCTTTAATTTAAAACTATCAATGAAACTGCCATTCGATGCTTCATTATAATTGGTCATTCAAAAAGCCAAACATTTTTATTTTTAGTTTAACTCTCTACTCTTATTATATAATTTAGGAACTTACTAAAAATCTAGATCCTTATTTCTTTGTCATTATTGATTGCATCCTGTTTTGTCAATTAATTTCTAATTTACATCAAAATCAAATCAATTTTTATTTAAAATTAACGAAAGGATTTCTAACTATTAATATTCAATAAGTTCTTGAATTTAGATTTTTTGCTCAAATAATATAAATTCAAGAAATGACAGAATATTTTTTTTCAAAATAAGTTCTGAGAAAAAGTTCAATTCAAAAGAGAAGGCGTTTGTTTGAAATGAAGGTATTTTCCCACAAAACAGATTCAATTAATAACATTAAGAAAATAAGAAAACTTAATAACTATTAATAAATAGTGGCTTCGAATAAAAGTTGGTTTAAATTTTGATTATATTGTGAGCAATATTTGAAAGTAAAATGAGTTTTGAGCCAATTCTGTAAACGGATTTAGAGTGGATGTAGTGCTCAAATATGTGGCGGTGGTTATCATTCCAAACAAAGTGTATGTGTTTGAAGTGTCCACACCCAGGAGCCCACAGCCAAATCGTGCTTCTTAGGCAGCATTGGCGCACTTTTAATCGCAACTCAGGTCCTAAAGATTGATAAGTTTTGAGAACATCCGTATTAATACACATTTATATTGCATTATATTAAAAATGTAGTCCAAATAATTTGAATTATCCCACGGTCTGAGTGCAACCATATTGTCCACACCCATATTCTTCTCTGCCCTCAAGCCATATCTCAACCAAGTCGTGATCGAGAGGTGGAGGGAGGAAGTGATATATGTAATGATATATAAACCCATCTATTATTACATAAAATTCAAACTTTGACTCGAATTATAGGATAACCTTTTCAGCGATCAAAAAAATGATCAAGAATATGTTAAACCCTTTTGTTTATCTGAGAATCTCTTGAATATAAAAGAATTTTGTTCTCAACAAAAGTGGAATTTATTAATATTTATATTGCATTCAAACAAATCCCACACTTTATTGTATAATAATTATAGTATTGAACGCATAAAAAGGCATATAATGTGAGAACTCGAAGGGCTTTGTCTTCTCAGAGTCATCCGTCTTATCATCAAATCATTATTTAATAAGCATTCCCTGCATATCAAAACCCATTATGAAAATTGAATGAATCGATGACTCTATTCTTAAACCATTTTATCTTCTCATTTTAAAATGAATCATTTTTTTGTAAATATTTATCTAGATCCACTCTTCTGGGATTACGATGACATATGTAAATGGCTATTATGGTCCCAAGATGTTTTTCAACTCGAATTAAATTTGCTGAGAGTTGAGGACTTCCCTAAAAGCGGTTATGAGTTGTGTAAACTCCAAAAACATGACTTAATCGACTTAATTGGCGACAAAAAAGAGGCGAATATTCTTTACCAACACTTAAAGCATTTGAAGAAAGGTTTGGAATGAGTTCAGTTGACTTTCGATATTCTAATTCACTTGAATTTGATTTGAAGTTTCGGGCCATAAGTTGGATGAACTCTTCGAAAGCGACGACGAAAGCAATTCTGGTGAGCATTAAATCGATTTTTGTATCGGAAATTTGCATTTGTTTTGTAAATTTAGTTTTAATGTGAGTCCGATATCTGATCTCAATTTAGACTCTGTTCTGTGACTGGCATTAAAACAAACGTTTATACGTTTGAAATACATTTCATTTTATTTCAATTGCGCTGAGATTCGGAGCTCAGAATAAATGGAAATCATGATATCATAGAGAATATAACGAAAGAAACACTGAAAATGTTAGCACTCTTTTTGTCGATAGATTCAGTTTTGGCAAAAATAAAGCGAAAGCTATTGAATGCGATAAATGTATTGTATGTTCGTTTGCTCTGATAACTCGAGTGCAGAAAACGTAGGAATTGCAGGAAGGAAGCGGTCAATGAGCTAACTATTGCTCTGATTTTTAACACAAATTCTATTTTTGTTTTCTCAGAGCAAACAATACATTAATGAATACAATTATAAATGAAAATTATGTTTAAATCCAATAATTGAGTGCATATTCACACCAATAATGTTATTATTCATAGTTATTATGCACTCAGATATGGTATAAATGGTATGGCTTTCAATGCATTGGATGTAGATTTTAAGCCGATATTCAGTTTCATTTGTGGAGTCGAGAGAGAAAGTGGTGGACATGTCTGCAACACTCTATTTTCTATTAGGAGATATGTAAATACAGCTGAAAGGCTGTGACAGCGCTTAATATAAACGCTATGATAGCAGTGATTGATATACTATTCGGGAGTCGATGGCTATTGTATTGAATTTGCGGCGAATCCTAATCGCTATTATCACACATATAGGCGTTCTATCACTCGATATAATAAAAGGAATTGACTCCAAACTCAACACTGAATCCCATTTTACATAATATGGTTATTAGGCTTTTCAAAGAAAACAAAGTTCGAAAGCTCTGCTCATCAGTAGATCCCATATTCAGTTCATACTCCATATATTGATGTAAGTCTTGATGTCCATAAATCTTGATATCAGTGCACATCAATTGAGATCAGTTCGAATTGATTCTTAGAGTCTTTTTTTTTGCTCTGAAATACCGCTATTTTTTGTGCTCAGCCTTAATAGAGTTTAAGGTTTAGTTCCAACTATTTATTATTCCGTCAAATAAGGCTAAGAAGAGCTGAACAACACATATAGCGATGCAATCGTTCGTTTCCATACATATTTCCGAAAGCAAACAACAGTGAAAGAGAGGCGGAACTTGACGTTTGCTTCGCGATCTCCGCTCTCCGATTGGAGACCGCATTGCAATCACTGCACAGACAGCACAACAACACAATAAAATTCCACATCAAAACCATCACTTAATAGACATTACATAATATAGACTCCAATCGCTCATCACATCCAGACTCTACTCAGCCATAAATGCTTTAACAAAATACTATTTTCTTCGGCCATTGCTTTCAGTTTCCAAACAATTGTTTAACTTTTCTATTAATAACTCATAAAAACTATTGAAAATACTTTAATAGAAATTATTACTTAATAAAGTGCTAAACAATTTACTTCATTTTACTTCAATTCACTACTTTTTGTCACTTATTCTTACTACTAGTCTATCACCGAAATGATGCTCTATTCGGGTGAGTCTATAGCTATGCCTTAAAACACTCTTCCTTACAATGACTTCAATTACTTGTTTCGCTTTCCATTCAAACACCATTTATTCCTAATATTTTTAATGTTTGAATTTAATTCAATGTTCATTTAGACATTAAAATTTGTCTACCTTTCATGTTTAATCCATAACTGAGAATAAACGTTTGCATGGTACAAACGCATGGTTAAAGTATACGACTAAAACTATAAGTAATCTAGATGTAAAAATTGAAAATCTGAGGCATTCGAATATATAACTTGAAAGCCATATGTTGCAAAGTTTAATTAGTGTGGTTGTAACCAGTGTAAATTGTTTGCTTGAATGTGATTAAAACTGCATAAAACGATTCAATATTTGGATAAACTAGCTCAATTTTGTTTAGTGAATTAGTTTAGAAACAGAAACTGTAAAATAATGAAATAATAGTATTTTCCTCTTATTATTAAATTGAGAGTCAATACTGTTTTGTATTGAATATGAAAGACTTCAACATTACGTGACTTCACAAACCAATCATAACAGAGACAAACTCAGAGATACAGAATTTTTGTCTATCATTTATAGTATAATAAAAGATATGCTATTTTTGAAAACTATAAATTCATTTGAAAATTGATGATAACATTTGTCTATTCATTGATTAAATGTGAAAATATCCAATAGAGTCCTCATATTGTGAATCTCTGCGCAAAAGTAACTGGTCTCAGGTCACTAATTCGGCCAACAATGTCATGACTTTTTCTAATTCTCAAAATGTCTTATCTAACCCAGGTTAGTCTAACGTTTCCCTAACACTTTCTTGTATTTGATAAGGACTCAAAAGTTAAAAAAAAATGGAATTCATATTAAATTGATAATAAATTTGAATCAATTGTTAGGCTTTGGTTCTCCGACATTATTGTCCA